>MU159251.1:249981-273693 GCA_015888305.1 Antheraea pernyi | reverse complement strand
CATTGCGAGCGAGACGTTCTGAAGAGCAGTAAGGGGGGTAAATGAATATGTTTTGCAATTTATAATTTAACGCGAACGTAACCACAAGCCAATGCTAGTCAAATATAATTAAGAATTAAAAATATCTGTAATGAGTAATTTAATTATCATCTGAGCATTTAATTATCATATTTCCAATGATATAGCAGTCTATTATATGCAAATTAATAACACCCATTTACTCATCTGTTAGCATTTCGTATACCGACCGAGTATTGACATAATAAACTATATGAGTCATCAACGTTGCTAGTGGATTTTATGACGTTGGATTACCTCGGCATGTTATAAACTGTCAAGATCATTTTATACTTGAATGAAAGAATGAATACTTTATTGCAATTTTGTTTGTACACTGGCGAGCTTAATGCTATAAAGCATTTTCTTCCAGCTAACCAGCGGTATTGTTGTTAATCAAATAGTTTTGTAGGTAGTGCATATACAGAGGTCAAATATATACATAAATAAAATAAATAAATAACAGAATACATATTAGTACATACACGATAAAACATATATACTAACTTACATACAAATATATACAATAAACATACAATTATACATATCTATACAGCAAAAATAATTATAAATACAAACTGTAAAATCACTGAAACTCTGCCTCCGGTTTCTCAAATAAATAACAGTGTAGTTGGATTTTGAAGTTATGGATCGTTTGAATATTTTGAAGTCGAGGCGGTAATGCATTCCATAATACTTAAACTTAGTAAGTAGGTAGGTAGGTTATTTTTATATTACTCCATACACCTAGTTAGCATACTCAAACGTGTTTTTATGGTGCTGGGTTTATTATATATGGTGCACTAAACACCTATTTGTTTGAAGTAATATTATTCGAATATACAAAAATATAAAGAAAAAAAAAATCTACCTCCTATCTATGTATTTTATACTAGCGGGCTTGGCGCACGCTTTGCCGCCTTGATAATAAAAAACAAATTAGACAAAGACAAATTATGTACCTAAACCTTCCTCATGTATCACTCTATCTACTGATGAAAACCGCATCCGAAATCCGTTCAGTAGTTTTTGAGTTTATCACGAACAGACAGACGTGACACAGGACTGTTTTACAATATGTAATGTTAAAGAAGGTGGTTGTTTGACCAATCAACGATCAGCCAAAATTGCTGAAGCCATAAACATGGAATTTGGACAGTAGTTTATTTTTGTACCATGAAGGTTAATTACGAAGCGATTTTTGAAATGTACTGTAAGTGATTCATACTTGTAACAAATCATTACATCATTATGTTGTTGCTAGTTCAGTTACCTTTTACACTGTTACGAAAAGAGAAGTTATTACAGTCCAAACAGTATTTTCTACAGATCTACGTTTGTGACATAAGCATATATAATCGCGAAAACCACAAACTCACCATAAAAGCGGAGAATGTGAAGGTAATTTACATTTTAGGTTATGGAATATGTTAATTATGTTCGTATTAAATCATATCAAATGGGCATATCTTATAGATAACAGAATTACTAACGAACTTCATGAATAATTCTTTTCTACACCACTCATTATTTTCAGTACCTACTTTGTCTTGTTCTATTGTACTTTATTGTACTAATTGAGCGGAATTAATTCCTTCCGTTGCATGATTTATACTTCCTACGTTTAATACTTAGTTCTAAGATGCTTATCCATTAAACTAACTTCAATTTTATTAATAAATAGCTTTTGCATGCGGCTTCGCTTGCGAAAGAATTTTCAAAATCGGTTTAGTAGTTCCTGAGATTAGCCCCTACAAGGTCACAAACTCACAAACTTTACCTCCTTATAATATTAGTATATAGATTATAGCCCCTGCCCGCGACTTCGTCCGCTTAGTAATAGTTACTACTCTGGGCTAACGCTGACACACAGCAGAAGCTCTCAAAAGAAAAAAACATCTCTATTTTGAAACATTTTTCATATGTGCTCCGCTCCTATTGGACTTAGCGTGATGATATATAGCCTATAACCATTCTCGATGAATGAGCTATATAACCCTGAAAGAATTATTCAAATCGGACCAGTAGTTCCTGAGATTACCCCTTCAACACCACAACGTCACAAACTCAAACTCACAACGTCACAAACTTTACCTCTTTATAATTTTGTTATAGATAGTATAGATCAATAGATAAATCAGATCGAGTTTCCTGCCGGTTCTTCTCGATGACTGGGTTGTTTTACGAATCGGTGGTAGCATTGACGTAAGTGCCTTCTCTGAGCCTAAATTGAATGAAGTTTTTTTTTATATCGATTACTTTTCTGTGGTTTATAATTGATTGATAAATATAACAAATTTCTTTACACGTGCACTTTAAAACAAATTTATATGTGTAACGTTATATAATAACTTTAATGCTATATCCTATGTTAAAATTATTCCTTAAAAAGTATTACATCTCTACTTGTTTTGACTATGCACTGTAATAACTATTTACATACGTAATTTCATCTAAATGGTTAGAGCCGTTTCCGACAATTCAAGCAATATCTTAATATTGTGCACCCTGAGGATTTTAAATTCTAATATAACATATTTCAAATTAAATTATTTAAATTCGTTTCAACAATAGCATACAAAAGCAGTCCTGATGACTCCTGATCATAAAACTATACACAAACAAGTAATTTTAGATACGGCTGATGTTGTGACATAGTACATAGAGTTTATGAAAACGCAAAGTCGCGTGCTACACTGATATTGCAACATTTGTTTGTTTCTCCATTTATGTAGAAACAGTTGAGTAAAAATTCGAGGACGTATAAGACTCGGAATAAGATGAAAAGGGCTTCAAAATACAATGATCTAAATATTTCTAATAGTATTACTTTTTGCCAGTGACTTTGGACGAGTTCTTGTAGATTTTACCTATTCCTTGGCAACAGTACTTTATTTCTGAAGGAAGTGTACCCTATTTCTTGCCTTTTTCCTTTTTCTGTACCCTTAACAGTGTTGGCAAAATTCCATAATGATCGGGTGAGAAGTTAAGGTGTGAAAGCGTAGCAAAAAAATAAACTCACATTCGCATTTATAATATTAGTTAGGATAATTTAAAATACTAATATTTGCTTTCATTTTCTAATTTTGTTTATGGATGAACGTGAATGAAAACTTTTTGTAGGGTAAGGGCCACAAACGACTTTATTACCCCCAGTTACAATGTAATATAGAATCGTAAGATGTACAGAAGAGACAAATTATTACATGTAGCAATTCCACTCACAAATCACATATTTCGCAAGAGCAACGCGATAGCAGAAATGGATATCCAAATAATAATGGAAATTAAAATATGCGTGTTTCTCCATAAACTCACTCATAGGCAGACGTATACAAAGGCAGCACTGTGACTACTTTACTATAACTAAGATTTATGTTTGTGAATTTGCTATTTCGAAACCGACTTTTGACCACTTTTGTTATTGAGAACCACTTTGTTGGGTGGTAAACATTTTTACTTGTGATGAAATGGTTCAGGAACTTTATGTTGGTTAGTGAAGTTCTATTTAAACACATACGATTTTGTTCTATAGAATATGAAAAATATTAGTAACGTAATGTATTAATAATTCTCAAATTGTTTTAATGTTATATCTTAAATCCACAATGTTCATCCACAGTAAAATTGAGCATTGTATAAAAATTAACTAGAATTCTCTATATACTATATTGCCACTTTGAATTTATTTGATGTTTTTTTATTTTAATTTTATTGTAATTGATATTTATTACACGTTACATTATTACACGGTACAAAACTAATATGAATAATATTTTAAATTCCCTATTCTATTTAATAAAATGTTATTTAAAAATATATAATATACAAAGAGACAAAAGAGTGATTCACGATTGACATGAAAAGAGTGATTGACATGGTACATTATTATTTAAAGAAAAAAATAACACACGATACATCACTCGCATTTAATAATTTATTTATCTGATGAAATTATTTTTAATTACATTTTATCATGGCAAACTATCTATGTAATCAGCAGTCATCGTTTTCCTATCAGGAGCTTCAACAGGAGCACTTACACCGATTACATTCCATGCTTTGCCGCAATTCTCGAATACTTGCAATGAACATCTACCTACGTCATCCGCTTCCTGCCATTGAGACGCGTTCCTAAGTTTATTAAACTGTTCCACGTGTTCATCTATCGGCGATGGTTGCTTTGTCAGTGCAGTGTGAGTAAATTCTGGACATATAGCTATAACTCTTATGCTTGTTTTTCTGTAAGTGTACTCATGACTTAAAGATTTCGAAAAGCCTAGGACAGCATATTTAGATGCAGTATAGATAGGACGAAATTAATTAACCTAATAAACATATCCTAATTCTGAAGCCACATTGATTATAGTATCACCTCAACCATGCTTATCCTTCCTTATGTGCTGTCAGAATCTAAGTGACCGCTGTATAACCGCTAAACTGTTGGTTTGAATCGTAAGTTCTGGGAAAAATTCGCTAGCAAAAACGTCTATGTACTTGTATATTTTCAATATTCCATAAGATACTTCTGCTAAATCCCTCGTGACATCACAATAAATGTAAATAGCTCTACCCGTACCATGCTTTTAATTCAATTTCTCCGCTGCATCCTTACCTTTCTCGAACTGTTTATCAAGTATTATCACTAATTCTACACTTGCTTTTAAAAAGTGATCTGCGATTGCGTATCCAATACCCTGGGCAGTACCAGTAATAACAGCAAGCTTATTTTGAAGACTCTTTCCTTCATTCGATTGTACTAATTCAACAGCTATACAAAACCAACAAGGCAAGAGAAACATTTTAAAATATGTTATCTTCCTTTCATGCAACAGTTGCAAATGTTGATGATTGTACGATGCAATGCTAGTATTGATCATTATTTCCTACAAATCTGTTTATTAGTATCTGGTAACGTCACCACATATGTTTAAAATAATAAAGAAAAACTCTTGCATAACACGCGGATTTTCCGCGATAATTTCGAAAAAATAGTTACAAATACATTGCCAGTTTTTAATGCCACAAAGTTTGAACTATTATCTTTATAATTGATACTCTTAGTAATCTGGGTTATTTTCATTTATAATTTCTTTAAACGTAATGGGTCGGCTCGCCCGGGGTAGTACCTCCCTCTCGTAGAAAACCGACGTGAAGTAACAGTGCTTGCATTGTTGCGTTTCGTTCGGTCAGTGAGAGCGCCGGAGGCCCACCTCCCTTCCCCTCTCCCGCCTTCTTCCCTTTCCCCCAAACACAGGCTGACAACGCACTTTCGCCTCCCCTGGTGTCGTTAGTGTCTATGGACGGTGGTGTTTCCTTAACATAGGTGACCGACCTGTTCGTTTGCCTCCAATAACATTAAAAAAAAAAATTTAAAAAATACGAAGTCACCTTCTATAATTTTACTAATTATGCTGAACTTTGCTTAAAGTGGTTTAATACGTCGAAGTTTCAGGTTAGGTGATTTTACTTATTACCAGTTTTTACTTTTATACTACACTATTATTTATTACCTTCCTTTTTGACATGGATCTTTACATAGAAGCTGTTGATCTATCCAATTTGATTCAAATGTTTAATGAATAAATACTGTTTACAATAAAAAAAAAAGAAATATGCCCTGATACCTAAATAAAAAATAAACTGTATACTGTACAACATATATGCCAAGGTCATTAAAAGAGGAAGGATCGGAGTCCGTGAAACAAGCCAAGTCATTATCGGTGTCCAGTAAGCAAGCCAGGGTCATCAGGTTAAGAATGAGCAGAGTCCATGAGCAAGCCAGGTCATCGTGTTTGGAGTCAGAATCGGAATCCGTATAACAAGCCAAGCGTCAACAATAGAGGAGGAATCAGTGTCCAGAAAACATGCCAGGTCATCGTGTAAGGAAGGATCGGAGTCCGTGTAACAAGCCAAGTCGTGTCAGAGATCAGCCGCCGGCCAATGGGGGCCGACGTTGCCCAGGGTGCGCCAACGTGGAGGCTCTCTGACGTGCACCCCGACCTACGTGAGCTAACCTAAGCTAAGCTAACTATTCATACATATATGAGTTGTTGAAACATATATGTGTACCAAGTATACATAACTCAACAACTCTTATATATATTTCGTATCGGATAATCCGACCCATTTATGCTAAAACCTGTAATACTCGTAACTTCAGCGTGACTCTACCATCTACACATGTGTAATTATTAAGTTGAAAAAATAAATAACAACTACAAAAGTGAATATACATGCATAATGATGTATATCGGGGTCGAACGGTGAATGACCATGAACCAAATATTCTTCATGGTGCATAGTCGCGGCAGAGGGACGCGGACGGAAGAGGTCGGCGGCGCGGTGTAACGCACTTGCACTAAAGTACTATTTGCTGAACAGACCATATCGGATTGAAGCAATAAGCGGAGTTTGATGATCTATTGTTATTTTTTCTATCAACCATGAAGTATATCGTTATATTATTGTCTGATTCATAGTGTCTTCTCATGAACCATTTCATAAATTTTCTTTGATTTAATTCACAATATACACCCGGAACGTAACACAAATATCTTTATACGAATATTATTTTACGATGTATTCGCGAAGACATATTATATAACATCTGGTATACATTTTAAAACAACCACTTACTAGATATCTGCAAGTACATATCCTTACTACTATTATAAACTAGCCTCTGCCCGCGACTTCGTCCGCGTGGAATAGTTACTTTGGTTAGCGTTAGCGCTAACACGCAGCGAAAGCTCTCAAGAGGAAAAAAATTTTTTGAAACATTCTCCATTAGTGCTCCGCTCCTATTGGTCTTAGCGTGATGATAACCTTTCTCGATAAATGAGCTATATAACACTGAAAGAATTTTTCAAATCAGACCAGTAGTTCCTGAGATTACCCCCTACAACGCCACAAACTCACAAACTTGACTTCTTTATAATATCAGTATAGATAAGAATGTGACTTTGTTACACTTTACGCCCTAATTCTCAATAGTTGATAATGAAATTTTTCACACATGTAATCAGAGGAAAATGGGACATATTTCGGTTTACTATGAGTCTACGTAACGAAAACGAAGGCGTGGACCGAAATTAGTTTTCTCATAAAAGAAATAGTCTTGTACTTTAACAACTGGATGTATTTGGAAATGAAATTAAAAAGTCTATTATATATTAAATGAAATATCACTTTCCTGTTCTTATTACTTCCAATTTGCCGTGGCTTCGAACGCGTTTTCTATGTAGTAATTATTTTTGATTCTGTATTTTTTATTATTACTACTTGCCCCCGCGATCTTCGTTTCGCCTTAATATGATATGTTTCTTAGCACCTTTTTAGTAGATACATACCAACATATGGAACATTTTGCTATACTACCCCATACAGACTGTTCGGTTTTCCTGAATACAAACTGAGAAAGCGAAATTTTTAAAGCAAAGTGTAGTAAATTGATAAATTTGCATGCATCGCCTCAAAAATGAAAAAAGCATCATAAGTACGGATGCGTTCAAGTTGCTAATAGCAATTTGAAGTATCGTTCACAATTACAGAAAAAGAAAACTCATACTTAGGTTTTCCGTGCAATTTTTCTCTCCCCTAAAAACCTTCCTTAGTGTTCAAGGAATAAATCAAATTAAAAATTACTCGAATTAGACCAGCCCTCTTCGAGTTTTGCGCTTAGCAACATATTTTGCGATTCATGTTTATTTATATAGATATACTAACGAGCTTAGCCAACGTTGTAATAAAAAAATATGATAATAATTATAGAAATGGTAATAAAAAAAAACCTTGACAAACTATATACCTGAACCTTCTTTATGAATCATTTTATCTACTGGTGGAAACCGCATGAAAAACCGTTCAGTAGTTTTTGAGTTTATCGCGATCAGACAAAAGACGACAGGCTTCGCAGAGGATTTTGTTTTATTATATGTAGTGGTAACTGAGTAACTAACGGAAAAATTATCAATATTCATACAGCCCTTATACTCGTTTTCATCGCTTACGGCTGTGTTTCCCAAATTAGTGTATATCGATCACGGGAGTCGACCGCGACAGACAAAGAGGCCGATGTCAGCGACAAAATAATGGGGGGTCCATGATAGGGGTCCCGATTCCTATTAACGATAGGTAGTGGATCTCATTTAGGCAGGTCAGGGGTTTAATTTTGACTTTCCATAAATGAAACGATACGAATACTTAAATTATCTACTTAAATAATATTTGCTTTTAATATAAGGCCTTTCTATGTACATTCATATTAAAACCATCCTTTCAAACATATTAAAGGTTAACAAATTTACAAAACAATCAAGAGCAGCAACAACGCGTATCCGAAAAAGATGGCAAGTTGTCTAAGACACAAAAAATGAAACGATACGAATACTTAAATTATCTACTTAAATAATATTTGCTTTTAATATAAGGCCTTTCTATGTACATTCATATTAAAACCATCCTTTCAAAACATATTAAAGGTTAACAAATTTACAAAACAATCAAGAGCAGCAGCAACGCGTATCCGAAAAAGATGGCAAGTTGTCTACGACACAAAAAAGTTTGGGGGCATCTCTCCTATTGGGTTGAATTTCTAAAAATCTTTCTTTAGTGTTCACCTATAGTACAGTGTAAAAGAAATCCGCAAAATAAGCATGGCCTTCGCCTCAATAGTTTGCGCCTTGAGTGGATATGTAAGTTGCTATTCTTTTATATATGTAAGTTATCGTTTCGTAGTTTACATTTGATTATTAACATTGTGTACAAGATGCCCTTTCTTAATCATTAATCCTTTATTATGATTATTTAACACAACTAGGTAAGTTTATAAATATAGTAAAACAACCACTGCTATGTCACGATATAGTTTTAAATATGATTACGATTCTCAGTTCTCACTCAATGGGTGCGTATTATTTCCGTGATGTAACCCTCAAGCAGTTGATAACGTGATCGTGGGAAACAACCGTGTAGGTACGATGAAAATTCACATGTCAGTAAGGTCTTTCGTTGTAAATACAATAAAAAAGGTATTTGGTAATAAAATCTCAAATACTACCTGTAGAAAAGTTATCTATTGATGTAAATTGCAAAATGAAATGTGTAAATAATACGTACCTACACATATTTATGTGAATGCAAATTAAAGATCCAATTCCTCTAGGTACCCTAATGAATTTATCAGTTTTATTTGATTGTCCTAAAAATATAGCTCTTATCCTTTTTTTTACATAAGGAAATCCCTTCGGATACCCATCCTAGCCGAGCAGCTGAAGGTGGGTTATATCCGATTTGCACGGACTAAGCCCCAATATGCCTTCTCACACCTAATAGCCGGGCAGCAGGAGCTGCTGACTGACACTGCGTCTATTCCCTGGCAGGTGTAGGCTCCTCATCAGGGGCCTCTTCGTTGTCTGAGGGGTCAGAGTAGTAGACCCCTCAGGGGAGGACGAGTGTTGCCTTCCCCGACGATCGTGAGAGGCGCATCGGCATAATGCGACTTAACCACACGCACCTGTGCAGAAAATGCTGCCAAGGAGACAGGTGTGCCAGCGTCCATTGCCCCCAGGCCCTCTTTACGGCGGCCTGAGGTCATTATTTATCCTACACCGCCTGATCGTCGACCACGGGAGGGGTGCTAGCTGGTCTGCTCCCTCTCGCTCTAACTCTCCGCTGTCTCTTTTGCGAGCATAGCCGCCTCGCAGTATGAGGCGACGGATAACTCTTATTCTCTCTCCACGGTGTACCGATAGACCGTTTTGTGGGGGCGGCAAGGGATCGTTCAAGCTAATCAACGTTGTAGAGCCGCCCCCACGGTCCGCCCGGTGGAAGGTGACCACCGGGTTCCTACATATAGAGAGATTCTTCGTCCGCCGGACCTGTACAATGAGGAGATGAGCCCCCCGGCCCATCCCCTCAGGTCCGGCTACGGTGGCAGGAGGAGTTAGGCAAAGCTCCGCCTCCTCCTGCCGGATAACTCTTATCCTGCGTTATGAGATTGTTATTATTATTAATCTGTATCAACATTCATAGACTAGTGTTTTATCTCTATCTCAATTGATATTATGTGACCTAAGTTGGCAATAATTTAGGCCACAGTATAAATAAAAGCTGTTGACGAAGTATACGAATCAGTTTTAGCTACAGATTTTCTAAGTGAGGGATTTTCACAGAGGAAAAACGGGGGGTGAAGAGAGAGAAAGGAAGCAAAACCTTATGCTACCCTTCCACGGATAGCGAACTGCATGCCGGAAACAACATGACGATCTTCGGTTGTCAAAAATTAGTCTACCGGTAGCAGATTCGGGCTCGTCTGTCACTATGTATATGAGGTGCATCTTCCAAAACTCTTTGGAAGTTACTAGTTTGCCTCCAGATTCACTAAACCCACATTTTGAAAGGACACATTGAGTTTCTCAATTAAAAAACAATACTACAAAGTAAAATACGCTACTACCACAGATAATTGTTTTTCTTTCCTGCGATCTGTGGTGGTAGTCTACCATTATGCTATAATCCTATCAAGATGTTTCCTTCATCGGAACCTCAAACATTTGAACCCACGTTGATTGATTTGGATCTGGTGGAATATAAGATAATATAATATAAGATACAAACTGATTCCCGCACGTTTTGTTGGGCATTAAAAATCATGAAGGGTTAATCGAATACAAAAAATAAATAGCCTAGACCATCTACAAAATATTTCGCATCGAACGGTCATAGTTCTATGCCGATAAGTTCAGTAGTATTGGCGTTATTAAGCTTCAAAGAAACTGTATTTCCATTATCATATATAGATTTAATATTTTCGTTATATACTCGATGCGGTTTTTGTGATGTGGTCTGCGCTTTGTAGATAAAAGCAAATCGTGGGAGAACGTCGACAATTGCAAATACTCAAGGCGATGTAACTGCAGAAGTCATTAGGCAAATCGTGTCTAGAACATAGATTAGGATTCACTGTACTTGATCACAATATGACAAGTACATATTATGCTTGGTTTTAGAAAATTATGGCAATAAATTCGACCATACAAAACTAGAAATTAAGCATATTTATTGAACATATAACTCCTAATTATTCAAAAATGTATGTATTAGGTCTTTACCTATGAAATTGCCTTGTTTTAATATTCACGCGAAATTGCTGGAAAATCTATATTATTCACATTTCATGTTGGTATAATCTTAAAGATCCGTTATTAAAATAGCATAGAAGTAAAATAATATTTTAAAATCTTCATAATAAACATTCTATAACTGTGTATACCTATAGTTCTGTATATATTCACGATTCTAACTACCGAAGAAGCATCCGTATGTTAAATATGACCTCACCATCACGGAACCAAAACACGCAAGATGCTTATCTTAAGGATTTCGCTATTACACACTCCACTTATCAAAATTATATCTTAAGTGTTGTTTTTTTTTTTGCTCACATCATAAATTCACGTTTATTTTTTGGTGATAATTATTTATAAGCATTTTTTTCTGTAGAGTAGTAAACTCAATTATTATTTTGAATTATATTATACGAGTACGGTAAGATGCAGCGTTGTTGGCTTAGTTGATGGCTTCAATCGATGTAGGTTCGGATCCTTGCAACTGAATCGGAACTTTCTGTGAAGGTAGAAATTGCGACAAAACCATAGTAGAGTTTTTTCCAAGTACGCCTAGATGTTTTCCAAATCTATGGCCAAGCGTCTGTTGGTGGGTTCCGCATTTAAAAGCTAGTCCTCCTCTAGATTTACCGTGTTTACTATATTAGGTATATTATGTAGGTGGTAGAACCACGCTGAAGCTATTACTATTTTCAGCATGACTGGATCGGATCGCCTGGGTTAGTACCACCCTCTCACAGAAAAGCGACGTGAAGTAACAGCATTGTTGCGTTTCGTTCGGTCAGAGAGAGCGCCGGAGGCCCACTTCCCCTCTCCCCTCCCGCCCCTCCCCACTAATCCAATAAAGGATGGCAACGCACTTGCGACTCCCTTGGTGTTGCTAGTGTCTATGGACGGCGGTGATCACTTAACATCAGGTGACCCGCCTCTTTTTATAAGGTCTGTTATCTATCAGTAAATACCCCGTTGAAAATCGGTCCAACCATTTTGGAAATAGCCATGCGGACGAAACCGCGGACAAATAAAATAGAATATGTCAACCGCTATAATTTCGGCTATCTGGCAGTAAAAAGTAAAATTCCCGTTAAAATAGGTCCAGTCGTTTTGGAGATTACCCGCAACAAACAAACAAACAGAGAAAATATACTAATATAAGAATATAGACAAAGTATAAAGAACTTTTTTTTTGGTCATTTGTAGCCATATCCATTTATCAAAAAGTTGTTATTTTAATTGTACATACACAAACTTTATTTTTATAAAACGTAATAGAGAACAAATAAAAATTTAGAAATAAAAGTAGTATAAACTTTTTGCATAGGAAAACAAAATAAACTTCGAAAATGTTTGCGATAGAAACTTACCACGTTACCATGGCAACGTTTATAATACTAACGCTAACGAAATCTTTATTTGAACAATTTTGTTTTATAGCCTTCCTCGATAAATGAGCTATTTAAAACCGACTGATTTTCTCAAATCGGACTGGTAGTTCCTGAGATCATAGCGTTCAACCAAACAAACAAACAAACTCTTCAGCTTTATATATTAGTTTAGATTATTGCTCTTAACCCATGTTAAAAAAAACGTAGTAATATGTATCCGAGATATTATTTCGCAAATAGAACTGTCCTCAAAATCGACTCAGCTGTTACGAATAGTAATTAGAATATACCAAAATTTTGGGTAAATTTTAAGAAAGAGTAAGTACTTCTGGGTAAACGTATACGTTATAATATCACTCTGCGTTAAACTAGATAACAAATAATATTACATTGAATATATAGTGACAAACAAACGTTAGGTGCTTAATACATTTTCTATGTACTGTATATTACATTATTGGGTAATGTTATCGAAGCCAGGACTAACCTAGATAAAGTCTTTTTACCTAGAAATAATAAAATATTATATGCGTGAATTTTTTGGCAATTTACCAACTATTTCACGCGACTTTATGAAAACGGTCGTGGCGCATTAGTTGCAACACGCGACTCTGTTGTCGATTATTTAACAAGAGACAATGTAGTCACACGCAGGCTAATGCTTCTCACGCCTACTGAAGGTCGCGAATAGCTTCTTACAACATGCTTCAAATAGTATTATTTCATAACATAAACAATTTCTATCGTATTATAAAATTGCAAATTTTGTTATTAAATTCGAGAATATATTTTGAAAAATCATAAACATAGCAGTATCTACGTAGTACCTAGTATCTCAGCCAAAACAAGCCATTTCTTAGTATATAATTCACTAGCTACCGCTCGCAATATTTTTTTTTTAACTGTCTACGTTATTGGCCTATCAAGGTCTTAACAGCTTCACCGGACTACCTTTGTTTTAAATAGTTACTTTGGGCTAACCAATACGCAGCGGAAGCTCTCAAAAGGAAAAAAAACGACTTTGATACATTCTTAATTGATGCTCCGCTCCGGCGTGATGATATATATGCTATAGCCTTCCTCGATAAATGAGCTCTCTAACAAACGAATGTTTTTTCAAATCTGACCATTAGTTCCTAAGATTGCCCCTTAAAATCTCAAAAACTTTACCTTTTTATGATATTACTAGCGGTCCTGGCAGACGTTGTCTTGCCCTGATAATAAAAAAAATCTAAAATCCTACCGCAGCGCCACCTAGCGGGTCCAATTGTGAATCTAAACCATTCTCGGATCCACTTGAACGCGCACACAAAATTTCATCAAAATCGGTCCAGCCGTTTTGGAGGAGTTCAGTGACATACACAGGTACAGAAGAAATTTATATATAAAGATAAATATAGATTTAATTTTAGTAAAATCCCTTCCTTTAAAGAAAAGAAAATAAGGTTCGTAATTTCCAAGTAATGTTCCAAAGTAAGTGAACCATAAAATCAATGCATTGTTTGGTTAAAGGGCAAACCAACTTATGTCCTACGGTCTGTTGGATAACTGAGGAGTAATGGTATTCCACTTTCACCTACAATTACTTGTGTTTTGCGACCTCTGCTTAAACATTTCCTGAACCTCACGGCGTTGGAAGACTTTACGTTTTCACTATTGTACAATGCATCGTTATTTCTATAGTTAACGTTTTTCTCTTTTTAAAGTAGTAGTCCGGTGAAGCTGTTAAGAACTTGCCAGGTCAATAGCATAATCAGTCCAAAAAAAAACTTTTTAGAAGTGAGAAAATTGAATTGAAATTGTGTGACATTTTTTTAGAAGCTTAGATACAATGAAGAACAAGAATTTCACGATAACTTTATTTGAATTACCTTTCGTAAACCGATTAAAAATGAATAACAAAACTGACAGAACTCTGTCATCGATAATGGTTCATTCTAAAATCGTGAAGTATGGGACCGTCTAAGTCTTACTTTTATGTCGGGTCAATAGGTGAATTGATGGTATCTATCAAAATGCCAAATAGGTATCAAGCTTTACTTCGGTAACGCGTCCATTTTAAGCGCTTGAGTAATAATATACGTGTCGCAATTGATTTCATAATTCTATTAGTACAACAGTTTTATAAATCACAGTATTAGTTCTAAAAGAAAAATATAGGATCCAGCAAAGCACTGCATAGTGCAAGCGTCGTACGACGCGTGTATGTACTATGCGATAATTATTTTAAAAAATGGCTTTAACATTAAATATTATTATATTGCTAACTTTACTTTATACCCCCTCCCCCCTCTCACTTCTTCGTCGTGTATTAAAATAATAGTTTTTTTTTATTGTAGCACGGCAAAGTGACTGCACTATACCTGATGGTAAGCACAGTACAATCCAAAAACAATGGCGATCACTATGACGGGCTTTTTCGCCATATACATGGTGGTTGCGACCCAGTCAGGCTGTAAAACCCTACCACCCCGCTTTCGCCATTGCCTCGTTCGTTAATCAGCAGGGTACAACACGTGCAGGTGAGGTTGGCTTGGGTGTCTCAAGTCAAAGTAAAGTAAAAGGTTAATCGAATCGAAAAAAATAAGTAGTCTATTACCATCTACAAAAAGCTCCTTATCGAAAGGTCATTGTCCTATGTTTAATATAGATTTAATAGTTTCGGCATAATTGATCGTCAGAGGATATATTTTTTCATTAAATATATAGATTACCTAAAAGGAGGCTATATTGAATTCCAACAGTTTTAATACAGTATGAAGTAAAACCACAATGACATCACGTCATCATCGATGTAATTTATCAGTGCACCGCAAACGTCATAAACAATGACATACGCTGTCAAATCCTAGACACTGATAGATTATGACATAACGTGTATCTATGGCTTACTCATGGAAGGATCTCGCAATGAAACAAGATGCACAGTATATTGCTAGTTCAGTCTGTATAATGTAGAAAATCTAATAATTTCCATAATTAGAATTTACTGACATGATTTTATAGGCCGCAAGAGTTCTAAAATACAGACCACGTGTTTACAAACTTATCGCGAGACGTGCTACGAGTAGATTGAAAAAAGATATGGCTAAAATAGTAGAAACCAATTAAATATGTAATAGTGAAATATGAATAACTAGTTGATCCCGTGACTTCGTCTCCGTTATTTACTATCTTAACAGTATATTTTATCTGTAGAGGAAAAATCATAAGCACTACACCGCTTGCCCACTTTTCCACGGCAAGAAAACATATCGATGTAAGCGCATAGTGCTTATATAAACCGTATTTTTTAATTTTAATAATTTTGTATGAAATAGATTTATCGTTATACTTTTGTTAACATAAGTACTAAATGTTTAAGACGAAAAAATAAAATAAAAATGACGAATAACTATCAATTAGATTTTGAGTAATGCTCGCACAACGACAGATATTTATATAAAACTAGCTTGTCCTGCCTTGATAATAAAAAAAATCCTAAAAGTCAACCGCAGCGCCACCTACCGGTTCCAATTATGAATCTAAACCATTCTCGGATCCACTGAAACACGCACACAAAATTTCATCAAAATCGGTCCAGCCGTTTAGGAGGAGTTCAGGGACATGTATACTCCAGACCGTTTTCGGCCACAGCGACTGCTTCAACTCCGACGCTCGTGTGTTTTCATGTGGCTAATGTGGCCGATTTTCTTACGAAAAGTGCGTGCACATTGTGCACAAGTGCTGAGACCATTCTCGTAGGTATAATTAATTGCCACTGGTGGTCGGGCTTTCAATTCATTACGTCTACTATCAAGTGCAGCACGTCGATGTTCTTCATAAGTCTGGACTCTAGTTGCCACGTGAACCCTCCATGACGTTCAGCTGCTAGATTCTCCCACTGTGCAGGGTCTATGTTGCACTATTTCATATGACGCACACGTACAGAAGATATTTATATATAAAGAAGATAAACGTGAAACACTGACCTATTTATCGTTTAGTATATATTTTTTAGTGGCAGGTGAGTTAAGATGTTATAGAAACGTGAGATTACATAGTAAAGTCATATATACTATAGAGAATAGATTATATTTCTCAATAAAATATATTAACTATAAGTATGTTATATAACACGCCGAGTAACTTCTTCCTTGCTTCGAATTAACTCTTAACAAAAATATTCCCGTGAACTGTAATAAACATTAATCAGCGGAACAGAAATACCCCATAATAAATATATAGATAACTTCTCGTTGATAGGGGGTTTTGGGCGGGATTTTAGTCTGTCATGTAATGGATTTTATATTTTATTCATAATCTTGTGTTATTTGACTCTATATTTTGTAAATTTGGTGGTATTTTATGTAATATAGTTTGTTTATTGTGCATAAGTGAAGTGAATGGAAAATAATACCACGGACCATGAATTCTGAGATGCCACCAAAACTCTGACATCTCTGGAAACTAAGGACTTTAACTGAAAAGATCTAACAAGAGAGCCACCATCTTGTCGAAAGATTGACATTATTCACACGACTCTTGTAATACCATTAACAACTCGACAATGGCAGCAATCATGTGGAAGATTGGTTGCTAAAAATAAAGTTAAAAAAAGACGTGATAGAATAGGTAAACCTTTTTAATACATCTTGTTTTCACGACAGTTGCGTAAAGAACGTTCAACATATTTATTACCAATACAACATATTTCGCGTTTCCTCTGTTACCATGTTCGCAAAGCTGACATCAATCCGCAACATCAATAGGAATCTTTGTCGATTTACTTAGAAACTGGTTGATTACACATACAATCTATAAGCCGGGTCAGTTATAATAAAATTACACTTCAATTAAACCGATATATTTAGAAATACAGCAAAAATAAATAGGATTTAATTAACGTATTGTATTGTATTGAATCGAGAAGGTAACTGGCAAGTTAGGTTATTAAAAATATTCTAACATAACAGTAGAATATAGAATTTAGACAGTTTTCCCTACTAAGCATATTCTAAAAATTCTTTTTAGGTATTGTTATCTTGTCGGCCTCTAGAGAAACAATATATATAGAAAACAATCCTATACACTAGATATCTCCGGAAATGAGGATGCTAAAAATAATTTACGGGTGTAAGGGGTCGAATAACATCTAAGACTTGAGACATCCTAGTCAACCTCACCTACACGTGGTGCACCCTCCTGAATAACGAACGAGGCAATGGCGAAAGCGGGGTGATAGGGTTTTACAGCCTGACTGGGTCGCAACCACCATGTATATGGCGAAAAAGCCCGTCATAGTGATTCGCTTCTGCGAGTCGCGTTTCGGGATCAGACTGTGTATATCCAGCCTTTCGCAGGCCGGCATGACAGCGGCGACAGGCGATGTATACTGTGTCACTCGGTGTTCGCCATTGTTTTTGGACTGTACTGTGCTTACCATCAGGCGCAGTGTAGTCATATTGCCGTGCTACAATAAAATAAAATTATTAAAATGTTGATTTGTATATTTACAATTATTAATATGTATACATTAATGTTATAATATTATTTATAATGGCTTAAAGTCATGACATGCTAATAAGCATGATCGGTCGTATTGCACTTGTACGGCTTGCGCCAGACTAGCGACGCGTAGTATATGGGCCTATATACTCGTATATCTAATATTGATATTTTTTTATTGAGATGGTCCAGTCTATCATATGTTTGATTAATTAATAAACTGTGTAAAAATGTATATAATTATTGTTCGAAGTACTAATAGATGTTAAAACCAGACTAATGAATATAATTTCGATTTATAAATTAGGAATTTTAAATAATTCACACTATATAAATTTAAAAATATTAATAGTAAAATATTAATTTAAAACAGTCCTTATGACTGCCTCGATGTTTTCAGTAACAAAGTGTTTTCATACGGACTGATTATACACCAACTACTAATAAAAATGCAATATTAAACAATGGTCATAAATTATATGTTCTCATATTTCATTATTAAACTCAAAAGAACAATAGTGCTTCGATAGTATAGTAACTTATCGTGTATCTTGTGATTCAACTGATTTACAATAGAATCGTTATAAAACTTTTACCGCTTGCTATCCTCCCTCGTAGCAACTTAATAGCTAAGTTTGTGATTCTAGATTTATTTTAAACAAATCAATATATTATGTAATTATTAGAAAAATACAGTCAAAATCTGGCATAACGACATCGAAGGGACAACCCAGATTTAGTCGTGATGTTTTCAAGATACGTCATTCAGCCGGGACCTTTGTTCTGTGTATATATAACCGGTATGTTATTCAAAACGATATCGACATAAACGGTTTTGACTGTAGTTTAATTTTTCCATATGAAGAAATTATTGTCAAAACAATATTCTGTATTTTAAGATCCCGTTTCATTTCGTATCAGTTTAATTTTTTAAAGCGTAATAATTTGTAGTATATAGAACTATCGTTCCAAAAGTGTCATTATTTCATGGAAATATTTTATTACGTATATAAATATGGTTTTAATATACGTAGGTTACAAATATAGGTTTATGGTTCTGGAGACAAATGAAAATGATAACCAACTAAATCCAGAGCAAAATTGGCTCTCGTGTGCAACTACCGGAATACAAATAAATAAACGTTTGGTAACAGATTAGAAATGTCGGCGTGCATTCTGATTGATCTTTAATTACTTGTATATAATATTTCTTCATACTCAGATGTTGATGCTCTCCAATCAGACCTAACCCGATTAAGTGATTAGGTACTGCGCTCTAAATAAGTTGGACCTAAATCCTTCTAAGGGTTCAGTCATTACTTACAACAGGAAATCAAACATTATCATCTCAGATTATAGTCTGAGATGCATAAGATCCCGAGGAGTTCGAGTGTACAAGATCTTGGCGTGACTCATGATTCTACATTTACTACTACTTACTTTTCAAGGAGCATATCAACAACATAATAAAAAAGGTATCCCGGGCCCTAGGATTTGTAATGAGGATATCGAATAGTTTTAAAGAGGCTAAGAAAATTTTATTCTGCACATTTGTACGTAGCATACTTGAATACGCTTGTCAGGTCTGGAACCCTATATCTATATCTATATCCCTATATCTCGTATCGAAAATATCCAGATAACATTTCTCAAATACCTTTGCTATCACCAAAAACTTAAATACTCCTTAGATGATTATTTGAAATTATGCGGTAAATTTAATATACTGCCTCTAGCTACACGTCGTGAAATAGCTGACATCACTTATATGACAAGCATCATATCTGGTG
Source organism: Antheraea pernyi (assembly GCA_015888305.1). Taxonomy (NCBI): domain Eukaryota; kingdom Metazoa; phylum Arthropoda; class Insecta; order Lepidoptera; family Saturniidae; genus Antheraea; species Antheraea pernyi. The sequence goes on along the minus strand of MU159251.1, from coordinate 253,845 downwards.
CAACTGACTATCCGGACCTTCTCAAAAATATTAGTCCTAGAAAAATTGTGAGACACTATACGCCGATCCATCTTCCATTGATGCCCACCAATTATCGTCAAAATTCATTTCTTTAGCGGGCGGGTAATAGTTTAAACTAACAAACAAATAAATTCAATTTTCATATATTTTGTTTTACCAAGTCAGTAAGACGGATGGATACTCGGCCTTGACTTTGTCCGTAAATATAAATAAGCGTTGAATGAGTGTGCTTGGAAAACTGTAATTCACATAGTAATTATGTATCCAGAAGCCTATTCGTGGAGACCTGTTAATGGTTTTGTTGCTTATGCAACTGACTATCCGGACCTTCTCAAAAATATTAGTCCTAGAAAAATTGTGAGACACTATACGCCGATCCATCTTCCATTGATGCCCACCAATTATCGTCAAAATTCATTTCTTTAGCGGGCGGGTAATAGTTTAAACTAACAAACAAATAAATTTTCATATATTTTGTATTACCAAGTCAGTAAGACGGATACTCGGCCTTGACATTTTCTAAAAATATAAATAAGCGTTGAATGAGTGTGCTTGGAAAACTGTAATTCAAATAGTAATTATGTATCCAGAAGCCTATTCGTGGAGAGCTGTTAATGGTTTTGTTGCTTATTTCCATAGCAATTCGTGTAAGTAGTGCTGTTGGTCTTCCTATATACTAAATAAATAAATAACATATTGAGTTGCTGTAAGTACTTTTAAAGATCGTTGTACATAAACTATAGACTGCAGTGAGTAATTGACGTCCAGTAGACATCCATGTTTGCTAATCAACAATATAAAAATAGTTTCCCAAACATGAAGTAACCAAAAATTCCATTATCAATTAGTTCACAGCAGTAATTTCCGCATATTTCAGTGCTGGTATTTAATTGACCTCTGAAAACAAACCATCCGAGAAAAATCAATTAAAACATTACGTAGTCGTGCAAATCAGCAGTAACAAAATTGGACACACGTTTTAGTAACATAATTTATTTATTTACACATTTTCAATTGAAAAACTGTTTACATACTTATAATTTGTACTTTGCTAAGAAATACCCGTATCATATCTTACGTCAGTTTATAGTATCTACTTGTATCTATAGAATTTGTTAGATATCTCAAAGAAACTTTCCTGTCAATAGAAATTTTCAACTTTAATTAAATATTAGGGAACAACCACTGTTTTTTTTTTCTCGAACTGACTACGGTATTAAAATCAATTAAAACATTACGTAGTCGTGCAAATCGGCAGTAACAAAATTGGACACACGTTTTAGTAACATAATTTTTTTTTTTACACATTTTCAATTGAATAACTGTTTACATACTTATAATTTGTAATAAATACTTTGCTAAGAAATACCCGTATCATATTTTACGTCAGTTTATAGTACCTACTTGCATCTATAGAATTTGTTAGATATCTCAAAGGAACTTTCCTGTCAATAGAAATTTTCAACTTCAATTAAATATTAGGGAACCTGTCCAAAATTATTATTATTGAACGGTCGTTTTAGGGGAAGATAGACGTAAATACGCGATTTACTCTATCTTATATGAGTTAACAACCCCTGTTGTTGCGTGATATGTAAACGATTTAAATTAATTATTTAGCATTTTGATATTTACGTATCAACAAATTCAAGAAGCTACAGAAGAATTTTCACACAACTCGTTTTTTGTTGCAAGTTATTTTAAATCTGTGATATCTCCCTAAAATATTCATTGAAGTGATATAGTAAAAGAGCAATTAAAACCCAAATTATTAAAGTGTTTAACTGGGTAATAATATTGTATATATAATTAGCGGGCTCGGCGAACGTTGTCTTACTCTGATTATTAAAAAAATCCTAGAATGTGATCGCAGCGACTGCTACCGGGTCCACTTGTAAATTCAACCATTCTTGAATCCACCTGAACACACACAAAAAGCATTAATCAAAATCTATCCAGCCGGCTATTAGTTCAAATAATATCACGGAGCATGAATTCTAAGATGGCACAAAAATTCCCTGGAAAGTTCTAACAAGGGAGCCACCATCTTGTTGGAACCTTAACATTGACAATGAAATAATCACATGACACTTGTAATACTATCAACTACTCGACAATGGCAGTAATAATAGGGAAGATTGGTTGCCAACAATAGAGTTTAAAGAAATACGTGATAGAATAGGTAAACCTGTTTCATACTTCTTGTTTTCGCGACAGTTGCGTAAAGAACGTTCAACATATTTATTACCAATACAACATATTTCGCGTTTCCTCTGTTACCATGTTCGCAAAGCTGACATCAATCCGCAACATCAATAGGAATCTTTCGTCGATTTACTTAGAAACTGGTTGATTACACATACAATCTATAAGCCGGGTCAGTTATAATAAAATTACACTTCAATTAAACCAATATATTTAGAAATACAGCAAAAATAAATAGGATTTAATTAACGTAATTGTATTGTATTGAATCGAGAAGGTAACTGGCAAGTTAGGTTATTAAAAATATTCTAACATAACAGTAGAATATATAATTTAGACAGTTTTCCCTACTAAGCATATTCTAAAAATTCTTTTTAGGTATTGTTATCTTGTCGGCCTCTAGAGAAACAATATATATAGAAAACATTCCTACACACTAGATATCTCCGGAAATGAGGATGCTAAAAATAATTTACGGGTGTAAGGGGTGTCGAATAACATCTAAGACTTGAGACATCCTAGTCAACCTCACCTACACGCCAAGCCAACCTCACCTGCACGTGGTGCACCCTCCTGAATAACGAACGAGGCAATGGCGAAAGCGGGGTGATAGGGTTTTACAGCCTGACTGGGTCGCAACCACCATGTATATGGCGAAAAAGCCCGTCATAGTGATTCGCTTCTGAATTAAATATTAGGGAACCTGTCGTTGCGTCATGTGTAAACGATTTAAATTAATTATTTAGCATTTTCATATTTACATATCAACAAATTCAAGAAGCTACAGAAGAATATTCACACAACTCGTTTTTTGTTGCAAGTTATTTTAAATCTGTGATATCTCCCTAAAATATTCATTGAAATGATATACTAAGAGCAATTTTAAAAGTTAAGCACCCAAATTATTGAATTGGTTAACTGGGTAATAATATTGTATATATAATTAGCGGGCTCGGCGAACGTTGTCTTACTCTGATTATAAAAAAATCCTAGAATGTGATCGCAGCGACTGCTACCGGGTCCACTTGTAAATACAACCATTCTTGAATGCACATGAACACACAAAAAGCATTAATCAAAATCTATCCAGCCGGCTAGTAGTTCAGTCACATACAGATTTGTGTCCCAGAAGTCGACGTCAAGTCGGAAACGGGTAAAGAGCTAAGTCATAATAAATACCAGAACAATATTTAAAAAATCTAAGTTGTCTTAAACTCTAAAAAATATAGGCATTTAAAAAAAAAAGTTACTACAGATATTTACTTTTTAAATATTTTTTCTTTAATATATAATTCTGAATACTGCTTCTTTTAAAATTTTAAGTCAACGGCTCCAGCTTGTATGTAAATGTCACTTGCCCAATAAAAATTCAAAGTTAATACTTAGCCTAGTTTTAACTGACCGTACTGAAAAAAAATGTACTAGGCCAGTATGGCAAGTAACTTCCAAAGTTGGTGCATTTAACAAGGATTCCAAAATGGTATGACATTTACTAACAACCTATAGCTGACATTCACTAACCTGTACGACTAATAGTCTGTGATCCTCTCCGTCGTCTCTACCACGTGTATTTTTCTGTAGGATTTTTTACAATAAGTGTACAAGTCTACATTATTTAAACGTATCCCCTAAGGATTA
>MU159251.1:200112-248764 GCA_015888305.1 Antheraea pernyi | reverse complement strand
GAGAGGAGAGAGGAGAGGGAAGGGGAGGTGGGCCTCCGGCGCTCTCACTGACCGAACGAAACGCAACAATGCAAGCACTGTTACTTCACGTCGGTTTTCTATGAGAGGGTGGTACTACCCCGGGCGAGCCGACCCATTCATGCTGAAACCAGTAATACTAAATATTGTGAGACACTATACGCCGATCCATCTTCCATTGATGCCCACCAATTATCGTCAAAATTCATTTCTTTAGCGGGCGGGTAATAGTTTAAACTAACAAACAAATAAATTTTCATATATTTTGTATTACCAAGTCAGTAAGACGGATACTCGGCCTTGACATTTTCTAAAAATATAAATAAGCGTTGAATGAGTGTGCTTGGAAAACTGTAATTCAAATAGTAATTATGTATCCAGAAGCCTATTCGTGGAGAGCTGTTAATGGTTTTGTTGCTTATTTCCATAGCAATTCGTGTAAGTAGTGCTGTTGGTCTTCCTATATACTAAATAAATAAATAACATATTGAGTTGCTGTAAGTACTTTTAAAGATCGTTGTACATAAACTATAGACTGCAGTGAGTAATTGACGTCCAGTAGACATCCATGTTTGCTAATCAACAATATAAAAATAGTTTCCCAAACATGAAGTAACCAAAAATTCCATTATCAATTAGTTCACAGCAGTAGTTTCCGCATATTTCAGTGCTGGTATTTAATTGACCTCTGAAAACAAACCATCCGAGAAAAATCAATTAAAACATTACGTAGTCGTGCAAATCGGCAGTAACAAAATTGGACACACGTTTTAGTAACATAATTTTTTTTTTTACACATTTTCAATTGAATAACTGTTTACATACTTATAATTTGTAATAAATACTTTGCTAAGAAATACCCGTATCATATTTTACGTCAGTTTATAGTACCTACTTGCATCTATAGAATTTGTTAGATATCTCAAAGGAACTTTCCTGTCAATAGAAATTTTCAACTTCAATTAAATATTAGGGAACCTGTCGTTGCGTCATGTGTAAACGATTTAAATTAATTATTTAGCATTTTCATATTTACATATCAACAAATTCAAGAAGCTACAGAAGAATATTCACACAACTCGTTTTTTGTTGCAAGTTATTTTAAATCTGTGATATCTCCCTAAAATATTCATTGAAATGATATACTAAGAGCAATTTTAAAAGTTAAGCACCCAAATTATTGAATTGGTTAACTGGGTAATAATATTGTATATATAATTAGCGGGCTCGGCGAACGTTGTCTTACTCTGATTATAAAAAAATCCTAGAATGTGATCGCAGCGACTGCTACCGGGTCCACTTGTAAATACAACCATTCTTGAATGCACATGAACACACAAAAAGCATTAATCAAAATCTATCCAGCCGGCTAGTAGTTCAGTCACATACAGATTTGTGTCCCAGAAGTCGACGTCAAGTCGGAAACGGGTAAAGAGCTAAGTCATAATAAATACCAGAACAATATTTAAAAAATCTAAGTTGTCTTAAACTCTAAAAAATATAGGCATTTAAAAAAAAACGTTACTACAGATATTTACTTTTTAAATATTTTTTCTTTAATATATAATTCTGAATACTGCTTCTTTTAAAATTTTAAGTCAACGGCTCCAGCTTGTATGTAAATGTCACTTGCCCAATAAAAATTCAAAGTTAATACTTAGCCTAGTTTTGAATGACCATACTGAAAAAAATGTACTAGGCCAGTATGGCAATTGTAACTTCCAAAGTTGGTGCATTTAACAAGGATTCCAAAATGGTATGACATTTACTAACAACCTATAGCTGACATTCACTAACCTATACGACTAATAGTCTGTGATCCTCTCCGTCGTCTCTACCACGTGTATTTTTCTGTAGGCATTTTTAAGTGTACAAGTCTACATTATTTAGACGTATCCCATAAGGTTTAGCTAGCTTTACCAATGAAAACGCCCGATAGTGAAACTCGAATCCAAATCCGTTGCGTAGTTTAGATGAGTTAAGAGAACATACAGACAGACGCGAAAAACTGCTTTCTTTTGTAATATTTATAGATGAAATATATACAACGTTGATTTATTTATATTATTTTGAATATTTGTGTACGTTACGCCCAGGTGTTCTCAGACGTATATCAGAGCGCTAGACAAAAACAAAGTGAAAATCCATTGTCATTCATTGCCAAGCCGTCGATGATAAAACAGAGCCTTAAAAGAAAGAAACAGTAAAACACTTTTTAGTTTTCATTTTATAAAAAACTTGTCAACAATTTGTGCATAAATTTAAAATATATATATGTTTATCAAACTACCAGGCCCAGCGGAAATCGTCCCGCCCTGATAATAATAAAAAAAACCTTGACAAATTATATACGTAAACCTTCTTCATGAATCACTTTATCTAATGGTGAAAACCGTATGAAAATCCTTTCAGTAGTTTTTGAATTTACCTCGAACAGACAGACAGATGTGGCAGAGAATTTTGTTTCATATGTAATTATGTATACTTTACAACCAGAATATGGTGAATAATTGTAACTGATTACTGTAAAATTTATGACTCTAAGAACCTAACGACTATGAATAAGCAAACGAGTCAAATCATATAATAGTTTGTCTAAATGTCTAATCTTCATTTGTAGTTTTAAATATAGAGTTCCATTCCTTTTTTACAATACAATGTTTTTTTATAGGAAAAAATGTCATCATCCCTGTTGCATTTGATATGTAGCTTCACCTAGAATAAACGTGAATGTGCATTTTTTTTAAAGAAAGGATAATAAAATAAATTTAAATACACGTCATTTTTCAATTTTATTTACAATATATTATTTTTTTAAAGATATTTTACAGTTCAGGCACAAAACGTACATCTCTTTTTATAAGCGTAGAACACATGTAATAACCTCCACATTTTAAAGAAACGAAAACCTTTATGCAGTAATTTTAAATTTTAATAAATTTCAGTAAACGCCTACGGCGATGAGAGATCGTTTTTGTAATAATCTCAGTAAATGGCTTAGACACTTGTTATTTTTAGAACTATGGATAGAATTGTATTAATGTAAATAATTACTCAAAAAACTACCTAATAGTATGTAAAAAATAAAAAGGAAAAATTTTAAACAGATACATTTGAATTCAATTGTATATCCGAAAACATGACTTTAATTTGACATCATCCAAAGATCATATGTTTTTTTTTACACAAATTAGTTTTTTCATTTACATAATAGCCATCCTAAAAGTAATTTGACTAACAACCATTCAAGAATACATTGCTATAGACAAACAAAATACTGTATTCCATTCGATTGTTATTCTGGACAGATAAACAATCAACACCCTCCGATCTCGATATGCACCGTAACAATAAAATATAGACAACATATTATATCATTTAAAACGACAACACACATAAAACATTTAGTTTTTTTTTCTCTAAGTACTAACATAGATTAATATTTTTTACAATGTGCTTTAAAACGTGACGTCGATTTGTACAGATCGTGTTAGAAATATAATGACAAGTATTTAGTAGTAGCTATAATAGTGATAAAAAAAACGTTCAATTTATTGTATCAATTTTCTATTTTAGAATGTCACAAGCTCAATGCTCAAGTTCCCAAATGAAATGCATACTTTTTTATTTTATAATTTATTGTCACATAAATTGTGAACAGCAAATGAGACAGTCAATACAATTTTGTACTCTAAATAAAATTATATCTTGCATTAATAACACAATTTGTAAACAACGCCTAGGTTTACAGACAACCGACAAATCCTAAAGGTTTATATACACTTACGCGAATGTTCTGCTCAGATCGCAACTCCCGTATATGCTGAGCAATGACTCCGCTGATTTAAGCTTAGACATATTTTGTAAAAACAATACCGTAGTGGAAAAGATTAAATATCGGCTTTAAAATTACTAATTCATTTTATGTACCCGTCTTAACCAAGTCTTAGCAAAATAACTACAATACTGCCTCTGTATACGTAATACCATAATCTTGTAACGAATAACACTAGAGAATAGTAAATGTTTGTTAACATTTTATTAATACGATCAAACGATATTTAAAGACTTCACTATCGATTTACTCCTATAAAATATGCAAAATGGGTCTGAGTTACGAGTTGAGCCGTCCATTCGCCTGAGCATTCCCACATCTGTACACGGCTTTATAATTCGAACGTTCTTTCCAATAACTATTCGGGGGAAAATTAACACTAAATTGTTATTAAATTGTATCGTAAACTGATGTTAAACTGACAACAAGTGTTGGAGCAAAGAGCAAGAATCTAAGATGTAGTCCCGTCCTAATTTATATGGTATAATCCTATCAGATTAAAATGAACAATATATAAGTAAAAAATAAAATTTTCAAACTTTTCTTCTTTTTTTAAAATCACAAAATGTTACAAAAGTACGCAATTTACTCTCCAACTTTTAGTTTTAATTTACCGTTCAATTTCACCGCCTGAGCGCTCGGTGCAAGCGAGAGCGCGGAACAAGCAATAGAGAGGCGCGATCGGCCTAAGCGGTTCGGCTTGTATGGCATCTATCTCTCTTCCACACCATCGGCCGACGCGTCCGAGTAGAAGAGAGACAGCGGCAGTACACAACCTACACGTGAACTGTTGTATCAATTTTTAATCAATTTTGTGATAATAATTCAGTTCAATTCATAAACCGACTTTACAGAACACCAATTCCTTTAATTTGTCGTGTCTTTTACTAGCTTCGTACAAATGTCCTAACCAAGAAACTAAGACAAAATCTTTCCTTTATAGAACCACCATGTAACGAAAAAAAGACTCGTTGTCACGTGCCGCCTGAGCGCTCGGTGCAAGCGAGAGCGCGGAACAAGCAATAGAGGGGCGCGATCGGCCTAAGCGGTTCGGCTTGTATGGCATCTATCTCTCTTCCAGACCATCGGCCGACGCGTCCGAGTAGAAGAGAGACAGCGGCAGTACACTACGTACACGTGAACTTGTGTGTCAATTTTTGATCAATTTTGTGATAATAATTCAATTCATAAAAGTCTGCTTATCGTCCGTAAACAGACTTTACAGACAACCAATTTGTTTTTTATGTGACGCTCCCTGTTCTTTATTGTTTAAAAAAATTTCGGACCAAAAAAGCCCTTAATATTCATAATAAACTTTGCCCATAAGATGATACATTTTCAATGTTTTCAATTAGTGACTTTTTACAATTAATTTCCTTTTGTTTCGACGAAATGGCTTACAGCAATGGCACATTGAACGTCCTACAAAAAAGCTCTTTTAAAGTTTTTCGTTTAAAGCACTCCTTGCAAAGTTATTTGATATTAAAGTTGATGTAAGTAACGGACACCCTAATCTCAAGACGAAAGTGTAAAGTAACGTCCACACTAACAAGTATTTAAAATGAGTTAAGTTTGTCATGTTACCGATAATATTAATTTACTAGCTTCGTACAAATGTCATAATGAAGAAAATAAGACAAAATCTTTCCTTTATAGAACCACCATGTAACGAAAAAAAGACAACTAAACTACTGAACCTCAGTTAACTGTAACTGATTACAGGAAATAAGTGTTAAGTTACAGACTTACAGTAACAAGTTACAGACAACGATGAATAAATATATCAATTCCCTGTAACCGATTACATACATTTATTGTATCATATATCAAGAAAAATTAAAATGATAAATTATCGATATACCGTAACAGGTTGTTTATATACATAGATTTAATAGATTCAAAAGAGTGCAATGAATATTGCAAGGACGATATACCACGAGCTATTTTGACCACAATAATGTAATCATTTTTCAAAACTAAGCCAGAGGTATGAGTAGACAACGATTTACAAGTACAAACAACAAACATATGATAATTCAAAATTTTAGTAATAAAAAAAAAATGAATACTAAACAGACCACAATAATGTAATCATTTTTCAAAACTAAGCCAGAGGTATGAGTAGACAACGATTTACAAGTACAAACAACAAACATATGATAATTCAAAATTTTAGTAATAAAAAAAAAATGAATACTAAACAATAGGACCCTTGTCGATATCGGACTTTACCCTGCATGTTTTAGACGAGTCGATTTATATTCGATTTTGAAAAAATACACGACACCGACCCCAAATTTCCGACTATGTTGATAACATAAATTATATTAAATACAAAATAATCAGAAAGGTCATGCGTTTTTTTTTGGTCTTTAAAGGTATATTAATAAGATTTACTACATGTAAACCTTACAATTTCTATATTTTTGTATTGTTTGGTGTTGCCGTCACGAGCAGACGACTCCACAAATTCCAACTCGAGTCGATTTTAATATTTGTAATGTAAGTAATTAGAATGAAACGAATATCTCTGGACCTGTTTGTAATAAATTGAAATATGGTATATAAAGATGGTTATATATTTGTATTTTATAATACAATAAGCAATTCGATAAAATAATAAATTTAATGAAATCGATAATCTAGAAAAATGAAGGAAGTAATGGTTATAGATAATCGATTAATATAAATAAAAACATCAGCAGCAAATAATTCATTTAATGAAACGTAATTAATCCATTACAATTATGATATTATTGTCATAAGAAATGAGATATTTTATCAAAATTATAATTTTTAAGATGGATTGTGTTAATTGATTTAAAACAATTACATGTTTAATTAGTGCTGAACATCAAACAACTTCCGATTCCAATATGCTTTTGTGGATCAATAATTTCGTAATACTTTTTACCTCCTTTACATATAATTCGTGAGTTTCTATTTAAATCTCTTACTCTACAAATATAATAAGTATCTATATCAAAAATATCAATCAAACTTCAAAAATAGTTTGTTTAGTATAACTTGTTTATACCTATAGCTTCATTTTTACGAAACATGCTCACACTTAGCCAAAGTCAGTACAATTTACGGTATGGATTTGATATTATTTGTGGTATTTATTATCACCATATTCATCTTTTTACATACAGGCCCGAGATTGTACGAAATAGTATCAGACTCTTTTAAAGCTGTAGGTGGGATTCTGGAATATACAGTCTTCGTCAAACTTTCTGACCGCTCTGAATAGAAATGCGCATACTAGCAATGTAGAATAAATGCGTATTATATGTATAACATCGAGACAACTGAACGATAAATAAATTTCAACTTCAGTTTCCTATAATAACAATACAACTTTGTTTTATATAAAACTCTTCATCATTTTAGGCGCAAGCCCAAACTTACGGTTTTATTCGGAGCGGCATAAAATATTGACGAGGACTGTAATAATGGTTCGATTTCAGCGTACACTCACGCATTGCGTTGCGTTGTCGAGGTCAGTGGCGCCGCAAGCTGGGAGCGAGACGGGAGTGGGTCAGGGGCGAGACAACGGTGAGACGGGGCCGAGACAGAGGAGAGACGGGGTCGAGACAGGGGTGAGATGAGAGTGAGACGGGTGCGAGACAGGGGTGAGACTGGGCGAGACAGGGGTGAGACGGGAGTGAGACGGGGGCGAGACAGGGGTGAGACGGAAGTGAGATGGGGGCGAGACGGGAGTGAGATTGGGACGTGTCGGGGGCGGAGACGTAGGCGGAAGGAGGCAGGGAGCCGCGATCAAGTAAGCCGGCAAGGCAGGCGGCCGCACGACGAGTGCCAGCGCCGCTTGTGCCGACTCGACTCCCCGTCGGACACTTCGGCCGTCGACATCGTACGCGAACCGCCTTCGCCCATATCTGAAATCGAACGTCTACATTAATTAACCCCTGGCCTAACCAAAACCATAAGGGTCCATTTCAGCTATGTGATAAACAATGTACTCGGTTATTTTAGAATGTTTATTTCATTTTAATCTAATAATGGTCCGGACCTAATAGTGGCGTAAACTACTGACTCCGTAGTGGGCAGCCGGACCGCGCCACCAAATGTGCGGTGTCAGCGCTACAGATTCATAGAAACGAATATAGACCTTCTAATGAATCATGATAATGAAACAAACGTTACCTACAATCATGTAAATTTTCTTTATTACAATTTCACAAGCTCAATGCTCTAAAGTCCCAATTAAAATGGATACCTTTTTTCTTTTATCATTTATTGCGACACAAATTGGCAATAGCAAATAAGACAGCCGTAGCAATTTTGTACACATTACCTAGAACCTCTGTGTAAAGTTGCTATGTATCTTGAATTAATATATTAATCTGCAAACATCGCCTATAAACTTGTTTCTAAGCAACCGATAAACTACGCGAATGGACCGCTCAGATGGGAACACCTAAATATACTGAGCAATGTCTCTGCTAATTTAAGCCCTGGATTGTCCAAAACCACAGCGGTGTTATTAAAAAAAGTTAAATATGTATTGAACCCTGGCTTTAAAAACGTCTCATATTAAATGCACCGCGGTCGCTGAATGTTCGCCATCTTGCTGTTTTGTCTCGCTTTAGTTACGTTAGGTTAGACTTGTGAAAAAGGATAACGCGAACTTGCCTCAGGCGAGCGAGGTGCATTTATTAGGAAACTTTTTTAAACCAAGTATTTAACTTTTTTGTAATAACACGGCAGAGGTTTAAGCTACTACTGCTAGAAGTTTAGTCTACAGCCTATTGCCTACGGCATAAGTAAAAAAACCGTATTTATTGGCAAAATATGAAAAATTTAAACATTAACAATTTGCTATGTAAATTTATAATTACAAGAATATAGCTAGGTAAACAAGATCCATCATTCTGAGATCTGGTTCTTAAAAAATTAGCCAAAGGCTTAACTCTAACTCACACAGCGGATCTTGTTAAAATATAACGTTGGCATTGCTCAAGAAAACTAAATTTTTAGTACGTTTCTAAAATATAAATTAAACCTTTCACTCTCAAACACTTACTTTCGAAAAATCTCTCACTCCGCCAGTTTTAATTACAAGCCTTGTCGATTTTAGAGATAATAAATTAAATTCTCCAATTATAAACAGCTCATAAGCGCTCATTTTTTCAAAATATAAATGATATAGAAATTAAGCATTTTATACAGGGTGATTGGTTGAACATTCGCAATATTGATAGTACAGTATTTGATTCTCGTTCTAAATAAATTTTAAAACGGTACTTAATATTCGACCTAATTATTTTACAGATAATAAATTAAATTCTCGAATCATGTACAGCTTATAACCGCTCATGAATCAAAAACATATAATATAGAAGTTGAGCGTTATATACGATAGTTCCTTTGGCAGGCTAAATCACATCAAAACTATATTTTCGATAAATCTACGTACCTACATTACATTACACTACATTACAGTAATTATTTGGTGGTAGAGACGGTAGGTACTATTTAAATGTGGTAGAGCCACGCTGAAACTATTACTGGTTTCAGCATGAATGGGTCGGCTCGCCCGCGGTACTACCACCCTCTCACAGAAAACCGACGTGAAGTAACAGTGCTTGCATTGTTGCGTTTCGTTCGGTCAGTGAGAGCGCCGGAGGCGCACCTCTGCTCTTCCTCCCCTAACCCTTCCCCCCAAAGGGTGGCAACGCACTTGCGACTCTTCTGGTGTTGTTAGTGTCCATGGACGGTGGTGATCAATTAACATCAGGTGAGCCACCTGTTCGTTTGCCACCTATGACATTAAAAAAAAAATGTTTTTGGTTAAACAGTTAAATACGAAGCGTGGTGAGTATTTTTATATAAAGCAATAATATTGTTAGTTGTTTATTTAATGTTAACAGAACTGATTATTAGCGTGTAATTTTTTTATCGCTATAGCACTCGTCATGCAACGAACCTAACTCAGTGAACAAATGCGTGCGCGAACGCGTCCGGCGACGCACACTTCCTCAGTCTCTGTAATTTTAACACTTTTAATGTATTAACATTAGATATTAGCATGTTACAACATTCAAAATGTATCAATTCGATCGATGAAGAAGTTATTTGCGGAAATCCATCATTAAAAAATAGGGTAGACGTTACTTTGCATGTTCTCGTTTACTGTATCTCCAGTAGGGAGTCCGCTATTTGCCGAGTTGTTTTGACGTGATAACGTCTTATAAATCTATGAACGCTGGCTGTGCGCACGAAAAAACATGACTCGTTGTCACGTGCCGCCTGAGCGCTCGGTGCAAGCGAGAGCGCGGAACAAGCAATAGAGGGGCGCGATCGGCCTAAGCGGTTCGGCTTGTATGGCATCTATCTCTCTTCCAGACCATCGGCCGACGCGTCCGAGTAGAAGAGAGACAGCGGCAGTACACTACGTACACGTGAACTTGTGTGTCAATTTTTGATCAATTTTGTGATAATAATTCAATTCATAAAAGTCTGCTTATCGTCCGTAAACAGACTTTACAGACAACCAATTTGTTTTTTATGTGACGCTCCCTGTACTTTATTGTTTAAAAAAATTTCGGACCAAAAAAGCCCTTAATATTCATAATAAACTTTGCCCATAAGATGATACATTTTCAATGTTTTCAATTAGTGACTTTTTACAATTAATTTCCTTTTGTTTCGACGAAATGGCTTACAGCAATGGCACATTGAACGTCCTACAAAAAAGCTCTTTTAAAGTTTTTCGTTTAAAGCACTCCTTGCAAAGTTATTTGATATTAAAGTTGATGTAAGTAACGGACACCCTAATCTCAAGACGAAAGTGTAAAGTAACGTCCACACTAACAAGTATTTAAAATGAGTTAAGTTTGTCATGTTACCGATAATATTAATTTACTAGCTTCGTAAGGCACCACTTATGTTGCAAGTATACGGATTGTATGAATGAAAAGTTTGGAAAATCGTACGAAAAAGTGAAAGTTTTCGGTTAATGAACACATCTCCATATGAACAAGTGAGCGAGTGAGGTGTTCATTAACCGAAAACTTTCACTTTTTCGTACGATTTTCCAAACTTTTCATTCATACAATCCGTATACTTGCAACATAAGTGGTGCCTTTCTTATGTAATGCGCTCACATACATTCGGCAATTTATTTGTATATCTATATTATTATTATTTATTCGGTGATAAATATCTATAAATTCTCATATTTCCAAATTGGAGGGCTTAGAAGAACATGGAGGAGGCCTTTTACCCAGACAAGTGTTCATATTTCAATGAATGAATTAATATAATATACGAAAATCCTTTTAAAGCAAATCTTCTATCACTTTTTTTTAACTGCAACTTGAAAAATGGAATAAATGGCTTCATTATTGTTATATTTACGAAATATTCGAAGCAATTCAATAATGAGGTACGGTATGGAAGGACGAAACTCCTTAAGCTTTCTAAAGAACAACCACTGATCGTTTTTTACACGCTTCAATAAGTACCAACTTCATAATTACATAGTATAAAACAAAGTCCTCTGCCACGTTCTTACAGACTGTTCGCGATAAACTCAAAAACTATTTGAACGGTTTTTCATTCGGTTTTTTTTTTATGTCATTGGTGGCAAACAAACATGTGGGTCACCTGATGTTAAGTGATCACCACCGTCCATGGACACTAATCTAAATAAAATTATATCTTGCATTAATAACACAATTTGTAAACAACGCCTAGGTTTACAGACAACCGACAAATCCTAAAGGTTTATATACACTTACGCGAATGTTCTGCTCAGATCGCAACTCCCGTATATGCTGAGCAATGACTCCGCTGATTTAAGCTTAGACATATTTTGTAAAAACAATACCGTAGTGGAAAAGATTAAATATCGGCTTTAAAATTACTAATTCATTTTATGTACCCGTCTTAACCAAGTCTTAGCAAATTAACTACAATACTGCCTCTGTATACGCAATACCATAATCTTGTAACGAATAACACTAGAGAATAGTAAATGTTTGTTAACATTTTATTAATACGATCAAACGATATTTAAAGACTTCACTATCGATTTACTCCTATAAAATATGCAAAATGGGTCTGAGTTACGAGTTGAGCCGTCCATTCGCCTGAGCATTCCCACATCTGTACACGGCTTTATAATTCGAACTTATCTTTCCAATAACCATTCGGGGGAAAATTAACACCAAATTGTTATTAAATTGTATCGTAAACTGATGTCAAACTGACAACAAGTGTTGGAGCAAAGAGCAAGAATCTAAGATGTAGTCCGATCCTAATTTATATGGTATAATCCTATCAGATTACTAAAATGAACAATATATAAGTAATAAATAAAATTTTCAAATTCTAACGCGTGTACATGAGTACACACAGACTTTTTATTTTATTTAAAAGACAAATGGTATGTTCGAGACATTTAGTTGAAGAGTGAATAATAACTCACCGTGCCTCAAGTCTCGTTCAGTGAAGTACTCCTGGGCGGAGGCATAGTGTCGCTCTACGAGGTAAGGGATCACAGTGGAGTTGTGCAGTTCGTCGGAGCGCCGAGACCGCGGGCTCACTAGCTTCTCACCCGGCTCTAGCGGTGGACGGGATTGTACCCATCTGAAATATACATCCTTTCTTTAATTAAATCTGAGATATACATACTTTCTTTAATTAAGTTTACGAAGTTATACTTCTTTTGGCGCGTTAGGGAAAAATGATGAAAGTAAATTTTTACGATGCGCGCACACACCGTCCCGAAAAAACGACACCCTGAAGTGTATAGGGTGGATAAATATGTGAACGATTGTAAGGTCTGAAAATGATATCGATCTCCGTGCATCCACTAAAAACGAATGTAACTATTTATGTCTTGTGAAAATTTATGGCATAAAGTAATAAATCAGATCGAGTTTCTTGCTGGTTCTTCTCGACGATTGGGTTGTTTTCCGAACCAGTGGTAGCTTTAACGTTCATAAGCGCCCTCTCAAGGCCTAAATTGAATAAAGTATATTTTGATTTGGTTTAAATCAATAAAGATTCAACACAAAATTTCCGTTTTTCGAGTTTTCTTCAGAAATTAATTTAATTTTGCGATAAGAATACGCCCAAATCATCAGCCACTTCAATACGATCATAAAAATAACAATAAAATCGGAGACTATCGTTCTCTTTTTGATTAAAGCGTGTGAAAAAGTTCCCTTTTCGATTTAAGCGTGTGAAAAAGTTCTTTTTGATTTAAGCGTGTGATAATGTTATTCTCCGACAATAGTTAATAAAGTGAAATAAAAAGAAATAAGTCGATGTTTTAATAAAAAGTATTTTTTATCTACTTTTATTTATTTATAAATCGCATTAATGCATATTTACGTCAAACAGAAGAAGAAACATAAACAAAATAGACAACAAAAATATACTTTGCTTACAATTTTTTTTACAATGTCATCCGTTCACTTCCGTTCTCCTAGACATTCACATCACTCCGCTTGCCCCACTAGGCCCCACTTGCCTCACATTGGCATACTACTTATAAAAATCGTGCGTTTTTAAGTCATTTATAACTTCATATTAAATGAAATAAACGTTTTTTTTAGATAAAGACCAAGGCTGTTACTACAAAAAAGTTATTTTATTATTAGTATTGAATACTTGCTTTAAAAGAGTTTGCATACTTGCATATTAAATGCACCGCGCATTAAAATACGTAATTATCCAAACTTTTTTAAAGCAAGTATTCAATACGTATTTAACTTTTTTGTAAAAACAAGGAATCGAACAAGGATAACTAAAAAAAAGTGTGTGTGTACTTATGTACACGCGTTAGAAGTTATATTTCTTTGGCGTAACAAGATAAAAATCTTTTCAAAAATCTTATCTTTCGCCTTGTGCTCTGTAGAAAAAACGACACTAACAATATAAAAAAGTTATTTAATACATTGAAAGTTTTAATACAAACAAACAAAATGTTGACTATAGCCAACTTCAGGGTGTCGGTTTTTCGTGACGGTGTGCGCGCGCGCAACGTAAAAAAATAATGTAATCATTTTTCAAAACTAAGCCAGAGGTATGAGTAGACAACGATTTACAAGTACAAACAACAAACATATGATAATTCAAAATTTTAGTAATAAAAAAAAAATGAATACTAAACAATAGGACCCTTGTCGATATCGGACTTTACCCTGCATGTTTTAGACGAGTCGATTTATATTCGATTTTGAAAAAATACACGACACTGACCCTAAATTTCCGACTATGTTGATAACATAAATTATATTAAATACAAAATAATCAGAAAGGTCATGCGTTTTTTTTTGGTCTTTAAGTTATATTAATAAGATTTACTACATGTAAACCTTACAATTTCTATATTTTTGTATTGTTTGGTGTTGCCGTCACGAGCAGACGACTCCACAAATTCCAACTCGAGTCGATTTTAATATTTGTAATGTAAGTAATTACAATGAAACGAATATCTCTGGACCTGTTTGTAATAAATTGAAATATGGTATATAAAGATGGTTATATATTTGTATTTTATAATACAATAAGCAATTCGATAAAATAATAAATTTAATGAAATCGATAATCTAGAAAAATGAAGGAAGTAATGGTTATAGATAATCGATTAATATAAATAAAAACATCAGCAGCAAATAATTCATTTAATGAAACGTAATTAATCCATTACAATTATGATATTATTGTCATAAGAAATGAGATATTTTATCAAAATTATAATTTTTAAGATGGATTGTGTTAATTGATTTAAAACAATTACATGTTTAATTAGTGCTGAACATCAAACAACTTCCGATTCCAATATGCTTTTGTGGATCAATAATTTCGTAATACTTTTTACCTCCTTTACATATAATTCGTGAGTTTCTATTTAAATCTCTTACTCTACAAATATAATAAGTATCTATATCAAAAATATCAATCAAACTTCAAAAATAGTTTGTTTAGTATAACTTGTTTATACCTATAGCTTCATTTTTACGAAACATGCTCACACTTAGCCAAAGTCAGTACAATTTACGGTATGGATTTGATATTATTTGTGGTATTTATTATCACCATATTCATCTTTTTACATACAGGCCCGAGATTGTACGAAATAGTATCAGACTCTTTTAAAGCTGTAGGTGGGATTCTGGAATATACAGTCTTCGTCAAACTTTCTGACCGCTCTGAATAGAAATGCGCATACTAGCAATGTAGAATAAATGCGTATTATATGTATAACATCGAGACAACTGAACGATAAATAAATTTCAACTTCAGTTTCCTATAATAACAATACAACTTTGTTTTATATAAAACTCTTCATCATTTTAGGCGCAAGCCCAAACTTACGGTTTTATTCGGAGCGGCATAAAATATTGACGAGGACTGTAATAATGGTTCGATTTCAGCGTACACTCACGCATTGCGTTGCGTTGTCGAGGTCAGTGGCGCCGCAAGCTGGGAGCGAGACGGGAGTGGGTCAGGGGCGAGACAACGGTGAGACGGGGCCGAGACAGAGGAGAGACGGGGTCGAGACAGGGGTGAGATGAGAGTGAGACGGGTGCGAGACAGGGGTGAGACTGGGCGAGACAGGGGTGAGACGGGAGTGAGACGGGAAATAAAATTATATCTTGAATTAATAACACAATTTGTAAACAACGCCTAGGTTTACAGACAACCGACAAATCCTAAAGGTTTATATACACTTACGCGAATGTTCTGCTCAGATCGCAACTCCCGTATATGCTGAGCAATGACTCCGCTGATTTAAGCTTAGACATATTTTGTAAAAACAATACCGTAGTGGAAAAGATTAAATATCGGCTTTAAAATTACTAATTCATTTTATGTACCCGTCTTAACCAAGTCTTAGCAAATTAACTACAATACTGCCTCTGTATACGCAATACCATAATCTTGTAACGAATAACACTAGAGAATAGTAAATGTTTGTTAACATTTTATTAATACGATCAAACGATATTTAAAGACTTCACTATCGATTTACTCCTATAAAATATGCAAAATGGGTCTGAGTTACGAGTTGAGCCGTCCATTCGCCTGAGCATTCTCACATCTGTACACGGCTTTATAATTCGAACTTATCTTTCCAATAACCATTCGGGGGAAAATTAACACCAAATTGTTATTAAATTGTATCGTAAACTGATGTCAAACTGACAACAAGTGTTGGAGCAAAGAGCAAGAATCTAAGATGTAGTCCGATCCTAATTTATATGGTATAATCCTATCAGATTACTAAAATGAACAATATATAAGTAATAAATAAAATTTTCAAACTTTTCATAATTTTTTTCTTTTTTTCAAAATCACAAAATGTTACAAAAGTACTCAATTTGCTCTCCAACTTTTAGTTTTAATTTACCGTTCAATTGCAAATAGAAGATTGTTAATTTCAAATAGATAGTTTGTTGATAACTTGCGTTAAATAACGATAAATATTTGAACTGCAAATATTGCACACCTAATTGTGATCACTAGAATTCTCAACAAACATTCAATTGAAATTCAAAAATCCTTTACAACTAATATTATGTATTCAACACACTTCTACATTAATTATTCATAAACGTCGAAGGCGCACATTAAATAAATAAAAATGCAGAAATAAGACAATTTTTCCGTCTGTGGTTACAATTTTATTAATGTTTTTTTTTCTGTATATAAAAATATAGGTTTTCCTTTTTTTATTATTTATTGCCACAGAAATTTGAGATCTACTTATACTACAATAATATTTACTGTACACATAGTATGAAATGTATTCTAAACAGGTACTTTACATTATCATGCAATATGTTGTCACCGGCTTCGTTACGAGGTTTCTATTTTTTAAGTCAACCACATATATATATTGAAATGTTGTCCATTGTTATTTAAAGAGATTCGACGTAAAACTGTTTTAAAATATTCCAAACAGTAATGATATTATCGTTATTGTTGTTGTTTTAACATAATTATAAAGATCAATATTAAGAAAACTATAAACAAAATTGTTGCATTCTATCATTGGGCATTCATTTGTTTCCATATATGTCTTATCAGGTCCTTAAATAATTCTTCAGGCAAGAATGACACAAACATAATCAATGTATGTCATAAAACACTGACAATTTGCTTATACATCTTAAACTTTTTTTTTGGAGTCCAGTTTTGTCTCGGCTTTCTAGAACTTAACTACAGTTGGATCGTAACGATAGAGTAAGTGTTTAGAAAAATGAATAAATCTATGTATCAATGTATTGTAACAAGTTACAGAAAAAACACTTTATCAGTTTACTATAAAAGTTACAGGACAAAATGAAAAAGTTAACTCGTCTTTTAACTGTAACTGATTATAGGAAATAATTATTAAGTTACAGATTTATAGTTACAAAGGTTACAACAGGCAGCAATGAATAAATTAATTTAAAAGAATTACCTCTAACAGGTTACATGAAAAAATGAATAAGTTAATTAATAATTATTAAGTTGCAGATTTATAGTAACAGGTTACAGGTAACAATTAATAAATTTATCAGTTCCCTGTAACAGGTTACATGAAAAAATTAATAAGTTAATTAATTGATTAACTGTAACTGGGTACATGAAATAATTAGACTTTTTATTTTATTTAAAAGACAAATGGTATGTTCGAGACATTTAGTTGAAGAGTGAATAATAACTCACCGTGCCTCAAGTCTCGTTCAGTGAAGTACTCCTGGGCGGAGGCATAGTGTCGCTCTACGAGGTAAGGTATCACAGTGGAGTTGTGCAGTTCGTCGGAGCGCCGAGACCGCGGGCTCACTAGCTTCTCACCCGGCTCTAGCGGTGGACGGGATTGTACCCATCTGAAATAATACATCTTTTCTTTAATTCAGTTTTTTAAAGTAAATCAGAAAATTACATACTTTCTTTAATTAAGTTTTTGAAGTTATACATCTTATGGCGCGTTAAGGAAAAACTATGAGAGTAAATTTTTGCAATATGTTGTCACCGGCTTCGTTACGAGGTTTCTATTTTTTAAGTCAACCACATATATATATTGAAATGTTGTCCGTTGTTATTTAAAGAGATTCGACGTAAAACTGTTTAAAAATATCCCAAACGATAATGATATTATCATTATTGTTGTTGTTTTAGCATAATTATAATGATCAATATTAAGAAAACTATAAATTTGTTGCATTCTATCATTGGGTCATTTGTTTCCATATATGTCTTATCAGGTCCTTAAATAATTCTTCAGGCAAGAATGACACAAATATTATCAATGTATGTCATAAAAGACTGACAATTTGCTTATACATCTTAAACCTTAAATATTTTTTTTGGAATTCAGTTATGTTTCGGCTTTCTAGATCTTAGCTACAATTGGATCGTAACGATAGAGTAAGTGTTTAGAAAAATGAATAAATCTATGTATCAATGTATTGTAACAAGTTACAGAAAAAACACTTTATCAGTTTACTATAAAAGTTACAGGAAAAAATGAAAAAGTTAACTCGTCAATTAACTGTAACTGATTATAGGAAATAATTATTAAGTTACAGATTTTAGTAACAGGTTACACACGGCAGCAATAAATTAATTATTATATGAATTCCATGTAACAGGTTATACGTGAAAAAATGAATAAGTTAATTAATCGATTAACTGGAACTGGTTACAGGAAATAATTGTTAAGTTACAGACATATAGTAACAGGTTGCAATGTTGAACCAGGAAAAAGTGAATAAATTTATCAGTTACCTGTAACAGGTTGCATGAAAAAATGAATAAGTTAATAAATCAATTAACTGTAACTGATTACAGGAAATAATTGTTAAGTTACAGATGTATAGTAACAGGATACAAGAAACAATGGATAAACTTATCAGTTCCCTGTAAAGGGTTACATGAAAAAATTAATAAGTTAATTAATCGATTAACTGTAACTGGTTATAGGAAATAATTGTTAAGTTACAGACATATAGTAACTGGTTACAGGAAATAATTATTATTAAGTTACAGACTTATAGTAACAGGTATGTTGAACCAGGCAAAAATTAATAAATTTATCAGTTCCCTGTAACAGGATGCATGAAAAAATTAATAAGTTAATTAATCAATTAACTGTAACTGATTACAGGAAATAAGTGTTAAGTTACAGACTTACAGTAACAAGTTACAGGCAACAATGAATAAATTTATCAATTCCCTGTAACCGATTACATACATTTATTGTATCATATATCAAGAAAAATTAAAATGATAAATTATCGATATACCGTAACAGGTTACATACAATAATACACACTTGTTTATATACATAGATTTAATAGATTCAAAAGAGTGCAATGCAATATTGCAAGGACGAATATACCACGAACTATTTTGACCATAATAATGTAATCATTTTTCAAAACTAAGCCAGAGGTATGAGTAGACAACGATTTACAAGTACAAACAACAAACATATGATAATTCAAAATTTTAGTAATAAAAAAAAAATGAATACTAAACAATAGGACCCTTGTCGATATCGGACTTTACCCTGCATGTTTTAGACGAGTCGATTTATATTCGATTTTGAAAAAATACACGACACTGACCCTAAATTTCCGACTATGTTGATAACATAAATTATATTAAATACAAAATAATCAGAAAGGTCATGCGTTTTTTTTTGGTCTTTAAGTTATATTAATAAGATTTACTACATGTAAACCTTACAATTTATATATTTTTGTATTGTTTGATGTTGCCGTCACGAGCAAACGACTCCACAAATTCCAACTCGAGTCGATTTTAATATTTGTAATGTAAGTAATTACAATGAAACGAATATCTCTGGACCTGTTTGTAATAAATTGAAATATGGTATATAAAGATGGTTATATATTTGTATTTTATAATACAATAAGCAATTCGATAAAATAATAAATTTAATGAAATCGATAATCTAGAAAAATGAAGGAAGTAATGGTTATAGATAATCGATTAATATAAATAAAAACATCAGCAGCAAATAATTCATTTAATGAAACGTAATTAATCCATTACAATTATGATATTATTGTCATAAGAAATGAGATATTTTATCAAAATTATAATTTTTAAGATGGATTGTGTTAATTGATTTAAAACAATTACATGTTTAATTAGTGCTGAACATCAAACAACTTCCGATTCCAATATGCTTTTGTGGATCAATAATTTCGTAATACTTTTTACCTCCTTTACATATAATTCGTGAGTTTCTATTTAAATCTCTTACTCTACAAATATAATAAGTATCTATATCAAAAATATCAATCAAACTTCAAAAATAGTTTGTTTAGTATAACTTGTTTATACCTATAGCTTCATTTTTACGAAACATGCTCACACTTAGCCAAAGTCAGTACAATTTACGGTATGGATTTGATATTATTTGTGGTATTTATTATCACCATATTCATCTTTTTACATACAGGCCCGAGATTGTACGAAATAGTATCAGACTCTTTTAAAGCTGTAGGTGGGATTCTGGAATATACAGTCTTCGTCAAACTTTCTGACCGCTCTGAATAGAAATGCGCATACTAGCAATGTAGAATAAATGCGTATTATATGTATAACATCGAGACAACTGAACGATAAATAAATTTCAACTTCAGTTTCCTATAATAACAATACAACTTTGTTTTATATAAAACTCTTCATCATTTTAGGCGCAAGCCCAAACTTACGGTTTTATTCGGAGCGGCATAAAATATTGACGAGGACTGTAATAATGGTTCGATTTCAGCGTACACTCACGCATTGCGTTGCGTTGTCGAGGTCAGTGGCGCCGCAAGCTGGGAGCGAGACGGGAGTGGGTCAGGGGCGAGACAACGGTGAGACGGGGCCGAGACAGAGGAGAGACGGGGTCGAGACAGGGGTGAGATGAGAGTGAGACGGGTGCGAGACAGGGGTGAGACTGGGCGAGACAGGGGTGAGACGGGAGTGAGACGGGGGCGAGACAGGGGTGAGACGGAAGTGAGATGGGGGCGAGACGGGAGTGAGATTGGGACGTGTCGGGGGCGGAGACGTAGGCGGAAGGAGGCAGGGAGCCGCGATCAAGTAAGCCGGCAAGGCAGGCGGCCGCACGACGAGTGCCAGCGCCGCTTGTGCCGACTCGACTCCCCGTCGGACACTTCGGCCGTCGACATCGTACGCGAACCGCCTTCGCCCATATCTGAAATCGAACGTCTACATTAATTAACCCCTGGCCTAACCAAAACCATAAGGGTCCATTTCAGCTATGTGATAAACAATGTACTCGGTTATTTTAGAATGTTTATTTCATTTTAATCTAATAATGGTCCGGACCTAATAGTGGCGTAAACTACTGACTCCGTAGTGGGCAGCCGGACCGCGCCACCAAATGTGCGGTGTCAGCGCTACAGATTCATAGAAACGAATATAGACCTTCTAATGAATCATGATAATGAAACAAACGTTACCTACAATCATGTAAATTTTCTTTATTACAATTTCACAAGCTCAATGCTCTAAAGTCCCAATTAAAATGGATACCTTTTTTCTTTTATCATTTATTGCGACACAAATTGGCAATAGCAAATAAGACAGCCGTAGCAATTTTGTACACATTACCTAGAACCTCTGTGTAAAGTTGCTATGTATCTTGAATTAATATATTAATCTGCAAACATCGCCTATAAACTTGTTTCTAAGCAACCGATAAACTACGCGAATGGACCGCTCAGATGGGAACACCTAAATATACTGAGCAATGTCTCTGCTAATTTAAGCCCTGGATTGTCCAAAACCACAGCGGTGTTATTAAAAAAAGTTAAATATGTATTGAACCCTGGCTTTAAAAACGTCTCATATTAAATGCACCGCGGTCGCTGAATGTTCGCCATCTTGCTGTTTTGTCTCGCTTTAGTTACGTTAGGTTAGACTTGTGAAAAAGGATAACGCGAACTTGCCTCAGGCGAGCGAGGTGCATTTATTAGGAAACTTTTTTAAACCAAGTATTTAACTTTTTTGTAATAACACGGCAGAGGTTTAAGCTACTACTGCTAGAAGTTTAGTCTACAGCCTATTGCCTACGGCATAAGTAAAAAAACCGTATTTATTGGCAAAATATGAAAAATTTAAACATTAACAATTTGCTATGTAAATTTATAATTACAAGAATATAGCTAGGTAAACAAGATCCATCATTCTGAGATCTGGTTCTTAAAAAATTAGCCAAAGGCTTAACTCTAACTCACACAGCGGATCTTGTTAAAATATAACGTTGGCATTGCTCAAGAAAACTAAATTTTTAGTACGTTTCTAAAATATAAATTAAACCTTTCACTCTCAAACACTTACTTTCGAAAAATCTCTCACTCCGCCAGTTTTAATTACAAGCCTTGTCGATTTTAGAGATAATAAATTAAATTCTCCAATTATAAACAGCTCATAAGCGCTCATTTTTTCAAAATATAAATGATATAGAAATTAAGCATTTTATACAGGGTGATTGGTTGAACATTCGCAATATTGATAGTACAGTATTTGATTCTCGTTCTAAATAAATTTTAAAACGGTACTTAATATTCGACCTAATTATTTTACAGATAATAAATTAAATTCTCGAATCATGTACAGCTTATAACCGCTCATGAATCAAAAACATATAATATAGAAGTTGAGCGTTATATACGATAGTTCCTTTGGCAGGCTAAATCACATCAAAACTATATTTTCGATAAATCTACGTACCTACATTACATTACACTACATTACAGTAATTATTTGGTGGTAGAGACGGTAGGTACTATTTAAATGTGGTAGAGCCACGCTGAAACTATTACTGGTTTCAGCATGAATGGGTCGGCTCGCCCGCGGTACTACCACCCTCTCACAGAAAACCGACGTGAAGTAACAGTGCTTGCATTGTTGCGTTTCGTTCGGTCAGTGAGAGCGCCGGAGGCGCACCTCTGCTCTTCCTCCCCTAACCCTTCCCCCCAAAGGGTGGCAACGCACTTGCGACTCTTCTGGTGTTGTTAGTGTCCATGGACGGTGGTGATCAATTAACATCAGGTGAGCCACCTGTTCGTTTGCCACCTATGACATTAAAAAAAAAATGTTTTTGGTTAAACAGTTAAATACGAAGCGTGGTGAGTATTTTTATATAAAGCAATAATATTGTTAGTTGTTTATTTAATGTTAACAGAACTGATTATTAGCGTGTAATTTTTTTATCGCTATAGCACTCGTCATGCAACGAACCTAACTCAGTGAACAAATGCGTGCGCGAACGCGTCCGGCGACGCACACTTCCTCAGTCTCTGTAATTTTAACACTTTTAATGTATTAACATTAGATATTAGCATGTTACAACATTCAAAATGTATCAATTCGATCGATGAAGAAGTTATTTGCGGAAATCCATCATTAAAAAATAGGGTAGACGTTACTTTGCATGTTCTCGTTTACTGTATCTCCAGTAGGGAGTCCGCTATTTGCCGAGTTGTTTTGACGTGATAACGTCTTATAAATCTATGAACGCTGGCTGTGCGCACGAAAAAACATGACTCGTTGTCACGTGCCGCCTGAGCGCTCGGTGCAAGCGAGAGCGCGGAACAAGCAATAGAGGGGCGCGATCGGCCTAAGCGGTTCGGCTTGTATGGCATCTATCTCTCTTCCAGACCATCGGCCGACGCGTCCGAGTAGAAGAGAGACAGCGGCAGTACACTACGTACACGTGAACTTGTGTGTCAATTTTTGATCAATTTTGTGATAATAATTCAATTCATAAAAGTCTGCTTATCGTCCGTAAACAGACTTTACAGACAACCAATTTGTTTTTTATGTGACGCTCCCTGTACTTTATTGTTTAAAAAAATTTCGGACCAAAAAAGCCCTTAATATTCATAATAAACTTTGCCCATAAGATGATACATTTTCAATGTTTTCAATTAGTGACTTTTTACAATTAATTTCCTTTTGTTTCGACGAAATGGCTTACAGCAATGGCACATTGAACGTCCTACAAAAAAGCTCTTTTAAAGTTTTTCGTTTAAAGCACTCCTTGCAAAGTTATTTGATATTAAAGTTGATGTAAGTAACGGACACCCTAATCTCAAGACGAAAGTGTAAAGTAACGTCCACACTAACAAGTATTTAAAATGAGTTAAGTTTGTCATGTTACCGATAATATTAATTTACTAGCTTCGTACAAATGTCATAATGAAGAAAATAAGACAAAATCTTTCCTTTATAGAACCACCATGTAACGAAAAAAAGACAACTAAACTACTGAACCTCAGTCTTTTAATTCTGTCAATAAATGTTTAACTTCTCCCTGACTTCTGTCTCACTCACTCGCTCACTTGTTCATATGGAGATGTGTTCATTAACCGAAAACTTTCACTTTTTCGTACGATTTTCCAAACTTTTCATTCATACAATCCGTATACTTGCAACATAAGTGGTGCCTTTCTTATGTAATGCGCTCACATACATTCGGCAATTTATTTGTATATCTATATTATTATTATTTATTCGGTGATAAATATCTATAAATTCTCATATTTCCAAATTGGAGGGCTTAGAAGAACATGGAGGAGGCCTTTTACCCAGACAAGTGTTCATATTTCAATGAATGAATTAATATAATACACGAAAATCCTTTTAAAGCAAATCTTCTATCACTTTTTTTTAACTGCAACTTGAAAAATGGAATAAATGGCTTCATTATTGTTATATTTACGAAATATTCGAAGCAATTCAATAATGAGGTACGGTATGGAAGGACGAAACTCCTTAAGCTTTCTAAAGAACAACCACTGATCGTTTTTTACACGCTTCAATAAGTACCAACTTCATAATTACATAGTATAAAACAAAGTCCTCTGCCACGTTCTTACAGACTGTTCGCGATAAACTCAAAAACTATTTGAACGGTTTTTCATTCGGTTTTTTTTTTATGTCATTGGTGGCAAACAAACATGTGGGTCACCTGATGTTAAGTGATCACCACCGTCCATGGACACTAACAACACCAGAGGAGTTGCAAGTGCGTTGCCACCCTTTGGGGAGAAGGGTTAGGGGAGGAAGAGGAGAGAGGAGAGGGGAGGGCAGGTGGGCCTCCGGCGCTCTCACTGACCGAACGAAACGCAACAATGCAAGCACTGTTACTTCACGTCGGTTTTCTGTGAGAGGGTGGTACTACCCCGGACGAGCCGACCCATTCATGGTGAAACTTATAATAGCTTCAGCGTGGCTCTAATTTTAGTAATTCTCTTTTAGTATGATAATAATCCAAAGGCTTGAGGAAAAAATGTGATGAATTATTAGGTACAACATGACAACAGGCCGATACCCGTTCGAAGGTGATAATGTGTACCGGCTGTTGGAGGCGATTGGTCGGTGTGCCCCCGCGCCGCCCCCCGCCTGCCTCGGCCCAGCGCTGGGCTCTCTGCTCACCCACATGCTGAATAGAGAGCCTGAAGATAGACCTTCCGTGCAGGAGATTAGGAGACACGCGTGAGTTTTCCCTTTTATTATCAGCAAAGAGAATTAATTACCTGTTTTTTTTTTCATCCAAATATTATATTAAATACTAGATGTCCTGCTACTTCGTCCGCGTGAAACATAAAAAAACAGCGAATAATAGTCATCTGAAAGTATTAGGTCCATTTACTTATCTACTTTTCTCTCGTACTTAAGTCGCTTCGTCATTGAAAGTACTATATCTATATATTAATACGTGAAGCCCAAACTTTGTATCCCTTTTTGAGAGAAATGCGCGAACGGATGAACGTGAAACTTGGCATAGTTAAAGTTTATATGGAGGAGAAGTGCAGAAAGCTATTTGTTTTATATAAAATGCATTAGAAGTACATTAAATTAATTAAAATATGCATTACTCACACTACTGCTACAATTTTACACAACATATACACACATGTAAATAAAAAAGACATTTTGACATCTGTCAATAAAGTACTTCAAAAATTTAATCGGTGTTTTTTTACATACGATTTCATGCGGACGAAGTCGCAGGCACAGCTAGTATTTAATATAGTATTTGGATTTTTTTTTAAAACAGGTAATTCTCTTTGCTGATAATAAAAGGGAAAACTCACGCGTGTCTCCTAATCTCCTGCACGGAAGGTCTATCTTCAGGCTCTCTATTCAGCATGTGGGTGAGCAGAGAGCCCAGCGCTGGGCCGAGGCAGGCGGGGGGCGGCGCGGGGGCACATCGACCAATCGCCTCCAACAGCCGGTACACATTATCACCTTCGAACGGGTATCGGCCTGTTGTCATGTTGTACCTAATAATTCATCACATTTTTTCCTCAAGCCTTTGGATTATTATCATACTAAAAGAGAATTACTAAAATTGGACGCGTGGTCATATATAAAAATAAAAAAAATGAAAAAGTTAACTCGTCTTTTAACTGTAACTGATTATAGGAAATAATTATTAAGTTACAGATTTATAGTTACAAAGGTTACAACAGGCAGCAATGAATAAATTAATTTAAAAGAATTACCTCTAACAGGTTACATGAAAAAATGAATAAGTTAATTAATAATTATTAAGTTGCAGATTTATAGTAACAGGTTACAGGTAACAATTAATAAATTTATCAGTTCCCTGTAACAGGTTACATGAAAAAATTAATAAGTTAATTAATTGATTAACTGTAACTGGGTACATGAAATAATTATTATTAAGTTACAAATTTAAAGTAACAGGTTACGGGGGACAATTAATAAGTTTACCAATTTCCTGTAACAGGTTACTTATAGTAACAGGTCGCAATGTTGAACCAGGCAAAAATTAATAAATTCATCAGTTCCCTGTAACAGGATGCATGAAAAAATTAATAAGTTAATTAATCAATTAACTGTAACTGATTACAGGAAATAAGTGTTAAGTTACAGACTTACAGTAACAAGTTACAGACAACGATGAATAAATATATCAATTCCCTGTAACCGATTACATACATTTATTGTATCATATATCAAGAAAAATTAAAATGATAAATTATCGATATACCGTAACAGGTTGTTTATATACATAGATTTAATAGATTCAAAAGAGTGCAATGAATATTGCAAGGACGATATACCACGAGCTATTTTGACCACAATAATGTAATCATTTTTCAATTAGTGTGAGTAATGCATATTTTAATTAATTTAATGTACTTCTAATGCATTTTATATAAAATAAATAGCTTTCTGCACTTCTCCTCCATATAAACTTTAACTATGCCAAGTTTCACGTTCATCCGTTCGCGCATTTCTCTCAAAAAGGGATACAAAGTTTGGGCTTCACGTATTAATATATAGATATAGTACTTTCAATGACGAAGCGACTTAAGTACGAGAGAAAAGTAGATAAGTAAATGGACCTAATACTTTCAGATGACTATTATTCGCTGTTTTTTTATGTTTCACGCGGACGAAGTAGCAGGACATCTAGTATTTAATATAATATTTGGATGAAAAAAAAAACAGGTAATTAATTCTCTTTGCTGATAATAAAAGGGAAAACTCACGCGTGTCTCCTAATCTCCTGCACGGAAGGTCTATCTTCAGGCTCTCTATTCAGCATGTGGGTGAGCAGAGAGCCCAGCGCTGGGCCGAGGCAGGCGGGGGGCGGCGCGGGGGCACACCGACCAATCGCCTCCAACAGCCGGTACACATTATCACCTTCGAACGGGTATCGGCCTGTTGTCATGTTGTACCTAATAATTCATCACATTTTTTCCTCAAGCCTTTGGATTATTATCATACTAAAAGAGAATTACTAAAATATATAAAAATAAGGTCATATATAAAAATAAAATATATACACGTCGACTTGAGAACCTCCTTCGTTTTTTTCATCTGTTAAAAAGAGGTTAGTCCTCAACGTTTGACCTATGTTATTGGATGGCCAAGTTACTAAAAGACCAAAATATCAACTCCTACTCAGATTAAATCTATTATAAGTTTAATAATCTCATTATCTAACTGATTATTACAGTTATTTTTTCTAATCCGATAACGTCAATGTTATTTAACAGAATAAAAGCATTTCCAGTTAACATTGGTTGAAAATATAAAAGAAAAACACATGAAAAAAAAAACGAAAAAATCTAGACGGCACAAAGATTCGTTCCTCCATTATAATCAGTTTCACGATAATTTCTTGTTAAATTGACAAAGTCCACTTTTACGGTGACGCAAGATGTCCAAGTAAGAATGGTATTCATTTTGAATATTGAAAAAGACATCACGACTTGTCCTTCATTGAGAAGGTGAAAATCTGAATGTACTAACATCTTTTAATACACCAAGTATTCAAAATAAATAACTACATAAACAAGTCGAATCTACAAATACGAAGGATACGGAAAAGTCATAACTTTGTTTATTTACGTTTTTTAATACTAGTTATCACCAGAAATTTTAACTAATGTTTTTACTGTTTATTTAGCTCCCAAACTCGACATATTATTGTAATTACTAATAATTAATAAATTAGCTAGATTTAAATTAACGAAAACATGCAATCAAACACATTACTAAATTTAGAATGTTTATTTCATTTTAATCTAATAATGGTCCGGACCTAATAGTGGCGTAAACTACTGACTCCGTAGTGGGCAGCCGGACCGCGCCACCAAATGTGCGGTGTCAGCGCTACAGATTCATAGAAACGAATATAGACCTTCTAATGAATCATGATAATGAAACAAACGTTACCTACAATCATGTAAATTTTCTTTATTACAATTTCACAAGCTCAATGCTCTAAAGTCCCAATTAAAATGGATACCTTTTTTCTTTTATCATTTATTGCGACACAAATTGGCAATAGCAAATAAGACAGCCGTAGCAATTTTGTACACATTACCTAGAACCTCTGTGTAAAGTTGCTATGTATCTTGAATTAATATATTAATCTGCAAACATCGCCTATAAACTTGTTTCTAAGCAACCGATAAACTACGCGAATGGACCGCTCAGATGGGAACACCTAAATATACTGAGCAATGTCTCTGCTAATTTAAGCCCTGGATTGTCCAAAACCACAGCGGTGTTATTAAAAAAAGTTAAATATGTATTGAACCCTGGCTTTAAAAACGTCTCATATTAAATGCACCGCGGTCGCTGAATGTTCGCCATCTTGCTGTTTTGTCTCGCTTTAGTTACGTTAGGTTAGACTTGTGAAAAAGGATAACGCGAACTTGCCTCAGGCGAGCGAGGTGCATTTATTAGGAAACTTTTTTAAACCAAGTATTTAACTTTTTTGTAATAACACGGCAGAGGTTTAAGCTACTACTGCTAGAAGTTTAGTCTACAGCCTATTGCCTACGGCATAAGTAAAAAAACCGTATTTATTGGCAAAATATGAAAAATTTAAACATTAACAATTTGCTATGTAAATTTATAATTACAAGAATATAGCTAGGTAAACAAGATCCATCATTCTGAGATCTGGTTCTTAAAAAATTAGCCAAAGGCTTAACTCTAACTCACACAGCGGATCTTGTTAAAATATAACGTTGGCATTGCTCAAGAAAACTAAATTTTTAGTACGTTTCTAAAATATAAATTAAACCTTTCACTCTCAAACACTTACTTTCGAAAAATCTCTCACTCCGCCAGTTTTAATTACAAGCCTTGTCGATTTTAGAGATAATAAATTAAATTCTCCAATTATAAACAGCTCATAAGCGCTCATTTTTTCAAAATATAAATGATATAGAAATTAAGCATTTTATACAGGGTGATTGGTTGAACATTCGCAATATTGATAGTACAGTATTTGATTCTCGTTCTAAATAAATTTTAAAACGGTACTTAATATTCGACCTAATTATTTTACAGATAATAAATTAAATTCTCGAATCATGTACAGCTTATAACCGCTCATGAATCAAAAACATATAATATAGAAGTTGAGCGTTATATACGATAGTTCCTTTGGCAGGCTAAATCACATCAAAACTATATTTTCGATAAATCTACGTACCTACATTACATTACACTACATTACAGTAATTATTTGGTGGTAGAGACGGTAGGTACTATCTTGACGAATTATATACCTAAGCCTTCCTCGTGAAGCACTCCATCTATTAATGAAAGCCACATGAGAATCCGCTCAGTAGGTTTTTGTGTTTATCGCGAATAGACAGATGCGACGGAAGACTTCGTTTTATAATATGTTGTGACTTATTACCCTACACTTTAATTTTTCTTTTTAAATATAGTGCTTTGTGTTACATATAACCAATTAAAAATTTCAAAAGTTGAGTGTATATACTATTCTATTTATTTGATTACATGAAGAAAATAATAAAAATCATATAGTAAATAGAAATATAATTGTATCGCATTGAAATTAAAATCACTACGATTTCACAGACGATAAATGAAACCCTGTGAAATTTTTAATTCAACAATTATATCATCTACATTTATTTCCGATCGCTACATTTCATTGTTGTGAACTTTTTTTTAGTTTTTAATGACTTTACTAAAACATTACGAGACCTTATTTTTATTGATCAGTTGCCTCTAAATGCTAAAACCATTAAAAGTCACAAATGTGAACGACACCCACGAGATTATGAGTGACTTTATTGACTACAACAATCCGAAATTTAAAGTAATACATATGTGTAAAATCGTATGCATGAATATAGCAAGCGTATGAATTCTGCAAATCGTAATTCCTTGAAGTAAAATCAAATTGTTTTCACAATAACAAGTCATTTAGTATTTCAGTTATTGCATGAGACGATACTACACATATTGTATGAAAACAAAAAGGTATGTATGAAATGGTTTGTACTTATTAAGCTTATGCTGTTAGGTATAAAGTAAAACGAATACACAAAAGTCCTTCGTTTACCTACCTACTATAAAGGGGCCATTCAGTATTTCGTATGAATGTTTTTGGTTAAACAGTTAAATACGAAGCGTGGTGAGTATTTTTATATAAAGCAATAATATTGTTAGTTGTTTATTTAATGTTAACAGAACTGATTATTAGCGTGTAATTTTTTTATCGCTATAGCACTCGTCATGCAACGAACCTAACTCAGTGAACAAATGCGTGCGCGAACGCGTCCGGCGACGCACACTTCCTCAGTCTCTGTAATTTTAACACTTTTAATGTATTAACATTAGATATTAGCATGTTACAACATTCAAAATGTATCAATTCGATCGATGAAGAAGTTATTTGCGGAAATCCATCATTAAAAAATAGGGTAGACGTTACTTTGCATGTTCTCGTATATCTCAAATTTTTCAAACTTTCACGATACTTCCAACAATTATCATTCTATTTCAACCAATTTATACGAAATCTTGACGATATTTCTCTATTAAACCGGAACAGATTTAGATAAATGTTTACGTAAGCATGCCCCCCAAAGAGCATTGCTTGCTTTTGCTAACCAGGGAGAGGGGGGTCAGAAATTACAAAAATTCTGCTTACGTAATAGCTGAACGGCCCCAAAGTTATAATAATAACATAATGTATTCAGAGTGTAATAAATAATTTACAATTTCTTAAACCCCAGAATAAAGAAGTGGTATTACTGATTATTATCCACTCTATGTTAGTGACTTCCTAAAGATTTAGGTAAATATATTCATCAATTATTAGTTATTGCAGTTCATGAATATATATTCAATAAGAACACAATCCTGAGACAAGTCATAATAGTTTTCCTTATTATTGCTAAGGATTTAATTGGATGGCCTTATTTGAGAATAAATGTTCCCGTAAAAAGTACAAACCCTGTCGATGTTTAGTACAAAAAAGTATGGTTGTGTTCCCATATTGAGAACGGACTTTAATACTTTGTTCTGATATTTAAGTATTATGTGTTGTTTACCTAACCTGTCTAGGAAAAGGGTTATTCTCTGTAATTTTAACACTTTTAATGTATTAACATTAGATATTAGCATGTTACAACATTCAAAATGTATTAATTCGATCGATGAAGAAGTTATTTGCGGAAATCCATCATTAAAAAATAGGGTAGACGTTACTTTGCATGTTCTCGTTTACTGTATCTCCAGTAGGGAGTCCGCTATTTGCCGAGTTGTTTTGACGTGATAACGTCTTATAAATCTATGAACGCTGGCTGTGCGCACGAAAAAACATGACTTTGTTCTGATATTTAAGTATTATGTGTTGTTTACCTAACCTGTCTAGGAAAAGGGTTATATATATTTTTTTTTAAAGAGTTCTCAAACGCCAAAAATCTTGGAATTGTACAAAAAAATTGCTTATTTTACTTACAGTGTAACTCCACTGCTCCATATATCTACTTTTGTTCCCGGAAATTGCTCAGCCCCATTGGCTATTTCTGGTGGTTGGAAAGCAGGAGAACCTTGTCCTGTGTAACATGTATCTTCTGGTGAAAACATGTCCAAAGCCTAAAAATAATTCAGTTTTACGTCATTATCAATTTTAAAGATTACTGAATAATGCAAGTCATATAATTTACTTATATAAATAAAATGATAGAGATCTGCTGTTTGCTCATGCACGCATAATCTACTATAAATATTTCGATCCATTTTTTTTTAATTTGACATCTTACACGATTGGTTCTTATCTCAAAAAATATAACGATATCTTTATTTAAATCAAAGTTAGTAAGGTTTTATGAAAATACCGTTTTTATAAGCACTACAAAAGAGTAGAGAAACTTTATAACCTAAGAATATGTTTGCTTTTTTTTCTCTGTACATAAAATATACTATACCATAAATGGTTACCATGATTATTCTTTAGATATATTCAGAGATAACATCGCTTTATAGATATATACATTTTTTTCTCCAACTGACTACACTATTAGCCTGGTCTTTACATCTTCACTGGACTACAAATATACATAATATCTACACTATAAAACAGTGATAATTTATAATATTCCTTAATTTAATTTTTTAATTGTAATGTGGCCCTCTGTGTGCATTCTAACACTAAATAACCCTTATATGATATATCAAAATAATGTAATACATAGTTATATATTCTAAATCGGACAACAGATACATCTGAGAAGGACCTACAATTTTTTTTTTATCTTCTAAATATTATTAAAGGATAATTAATCATTTGCAAAGGTATTTTAACCAATGTGGTATCAATACTTATCAAATATGTATGTTAGTTATATTAGCCATTGGGCAAAACTGTCCTCTATAATATAAGATATAATAATTTAACAATACCTTTGAAGATAAAACAGATTTAAGATTACAGGCAAGAAACGAAACTTGTGTACGGAGATTTATCAAGCTTTTTTCACTATTATGGATGGTATATGTCAAATTGCAAAATAACAAATCAAAAAATAATACACGTGTCTGAATCACTTGCACATTTATGACACCACATTAGTACATTGATTGCCCATATGAAATAAAAGCTTACCTCTGCAACACCAAAATCTGTAATCTTAAGCGTTTGATCTAATGTAAGAAGTAAATTTCCAGGTTTTATGTCCTTGTGTATTACACCTTGTCCATGTAAATACTCTAAGCCATCCAGCAGTTGTGTGAAATAGTCATGAGCTTGTTTTAGTGGAAACTTTTTGCCAGGACTTGATTCCAACATGTCCTGAAATTTCAGATATAATGAAGTCACCATAACAAAATGATTGAATGTTATAGTGATTAATATGGAGGGGGGGGTAGACAACCGGTGTATGCAGTATCCTTAAAGGGAATTGCCATAAAAACAGAAAAAATCAGGGACTTACAGCTTTTGAAAATTAACGTGCCCCCCCCCCCAAAAAAGAAGTCACAAAAAAGGTCTGATTATAGCAAAGAAGTATATGTGACAAAAATATAGAGCAGACAAAAGGCATAGACAGTCCCCACTCCTTGACCAAGGTGTGGGGTTTAATTAATAGGTGTCCAACATAATCTACATTGAGCTGACTGGCGGAATAGGTAAAGATACTCATGTAAAGAAAACCCAAACCTATGAACATCAATCAATTTCGTATTTGAATGATTATTTACAAAACTGAATAGGTACATCTCTAAATCAGAACCAGAAAATGTTATAGGCAATGAAATGTTTCAATTAGTATATTACGTTTCATAACAACAATTGTAACAGATAAGTATCTAAATATTGTACATTTGCCTAAATAAAAACTGTGTCATGGTCAAAGTATATTACCTATATACATAGTACAACATCAGTAAGATAAACTTCATTGCATACCGGAAAAAACAAGTTATTGAACTTTTAATATAAATAAATAAAGAGTTTGATGCATAAAGTTTGTTATATTTAACTTGTAGTGGTTTAGATTTTATCATACTTAATATTTAGTTACAAAGGTATTGTTTAAGTTAGGATTATTTATAAAACAAGTATGTAATTTGGTTATTACTAATATTTTTTCCTAGCCACAGAGATATTTAATTTTAAATGATTGAGTTGTATAGGTAGCAGAACCAATTATTTATGTTGTTTGAGATATAGAGGTTAAATAAAGTTTTTAACAGTTACAGAGGAAAATATTAGAATATTATCCGATACGAAATATATATAAGGGTTGTTGAGGTATGTATGCTTGGTACACATATATGTTTCAACAACTCATATATGTATGAATAGTTAGCTTAGGTTAGCTTACATAGGTCGCGAATTGCATGTATCAGGCAACAGCCAAAGCCGAGGTGTGCCACGCACCCTTGAGCTAGTTGTCAAAATAAAATCGGCTGAGTGCCTTAAGCGCTCGCCTTAGTAGTCCGGTGAAGCTGTTAAGACCTTGCTTGGTCAATAGCATAGTCAGTTTGAAAAAAAAAAAAAGAGGAAAATATGTATCAAAACTATTTTGCAGGGGAAATACTCAATATGTCAACTTATTATAAGCTGAAATTTCTAGTACTGGGGTACTGTGTAAAATATTGTACATGTGCTATCTACATATAGAGAGACAAACTTCTTAGCATTCCATGGATTCACAGTGCGGGTGCCGGGTCCATTGTGTGGCCAAGGGAGAAACAGAGCAGTTCCCAGGACTTGCGACCCAGGTGTAGGTTTAAGGAGGCCCTCTTTGAGATGTGCATCAATGCTCACCTTCACTGCTCGAGTTTCCCGCCCTGCCTAGGCAAATTTGGTAGGAACCTGTTAGTGCAGCCTTTGATACTCGTTCTAAAATAGAACTTACTGCAGTTCTCGACAGGCCAAGGTTCTTCAGAAGGTTATAGAGAGATTTTGCTGGTATACCTCTCGCTCCTACTTCTACCATGTATAAATTAACCACATAGCCATTTTTATTTATATAATAAGAATGGAAAAGTAACAAGTCCGTACTTTTAAGATTCTTGTGAAAAAAATTGTTGCAGGTATCTTGGAATAACTCATAAAATACCTTTTAATCATTTTTAGAACTGTCTATCTATCTGTTCGTCTGTTTGTTTGAACATGCATCGTTGCTAAATTACTACATTCATAATAAACTCTAACCAAAAATCATAAAGCATATCCTCAAGTAACATTTAGTCTTGGATTTATTAAATCCGTAGAGTCAACCAAAAGTTATTGTAATTTTAATGACAACACAACTTAAGTATGTGTGGAAAGTACATAAGTAAATGGACTTAATATATTCAAATGGTTTTCTTAGTCACTCAGTTATACACTATTTTCCACACGGACAGAGGTGCAGGTACACTTAGTTAATAATGTACTTATTAAGAATCCAAAAATATTATTAAGTCACATACAACTTAAATTTAGTTTAAAGTTGAAAAGTGTTGAGTATGATTGTGGATGGATATACGAGTGGAGGAAGACCGAAAAAGGTATGGATGGACTGTGTGAAAAATGATATGTGCGTAAAAGGTGTGAATACTGGGATGACATTTGACAGGAGAGAGCGGAAAAAGAAAACATGTTGTGCCGACCCTACTTAGGTGGGATAAGGGTAATGGTGATGATGATAAACTTAAATTTAGTATACATAACTATTTGTTATGAACAAGTTTGCATAAATATTGTGCAATATACATATTAGTAGTTTATTAGTATTTCTACAATATTTCTCTTTTTATTAAGAAAATTTAAATGTAACATTACTGTTATTGTTAATTTTATTTTTATACATATATACATCTACATATTTAATTGAATATCAACAACATATGTTATGATTTCTCCAATTTATCATAAATTATCATGAAACATTATTTTCTTTCTCAATCCATGTTAGTGTTTAGCACACTCAGATTACACTCTCAAACATTAAATATTAGAATTATTTTGCTTGCGATAGACTTCTATGAGAAAGCAATGGAAAGAGTTGGAGGAGGCCTTTGCCATTAGGCACACCGAATTACGTGATATAATATAATAGTTACGTCTTTGTATTACTGTAAAAATTTCGGAAAATAAAGGCTTTATTATTATTATTATACATCTACACATTTAATTGAATATCAACAACATATGTTACAATTTCTCCAATTTATCATAAATTTTCATGAAACATCAATTTCTTTTTCAATCCATATTAGTGTTTAGTTAGCACACTCGGATTATAATACACTCTCAAACAATAAATAGAACTAAATAGAACTATTTTGCTTACTATAGACTTATATATAAGAGTTTTTTTTTTATGTCACAGGAGGCAAACGGCCAAGTGGGTCACCTGATGTTAGGTGATTACCAGCATCTTATCTTATCATAGACACTTGCAAAACCTGGGAAGTCGCAAGTGCGTTGCCAGCCTGTGTTGGAGGTGGGAGGAAGGGAAGGGGAGGGGGGAGGAAGGGAAGGGGATGGGGAGTAGAGGAAGGGAAGGGGATGGGGAGTAGAGGAAGGGGAAGAGAAGTGGGCCTCCGGTGCTCACACTGACCGAACAAAACACAGCAATGCAAGCAA
Organism: Antheraea pernyi; assembly: GCA_015888305.1. Taxonomy (NCBI): domain Eukaryota; kingdom Metazoa; phylum Arthropoda; class Insecta; order Lepidoptera; family Saturniidae; genus Antheraea; species Antheraea pernyi. Next base: position 211,991 of record MU159251.1, on the reverse strand, counting down.
TATTACTTCACATTGGTTTTCTGTGGGGTGGTAGTACCCCTGGCAAGCCAACCCATTCATGCTGAAACTATTAGTATCTTCAACGTTCCAACGGCTCTACCACCTACAAATATTAAAATTTTTAAAATATTATAATGTAACATACCTGGAGTACTCCCACACAAAATTCCATAACGAGGTACATTTTTTGTTTTTCATCATTATACATAACATCGACTAGTTCTATCACATTTTTATGTCTAAGTATTCGCAGCAACTGTATCTCTCGCTGTACATTTTGTTCACCATTTGGGATCCTTCTTAGCTTCCTTTTCTTCAATATTTTAACAGCCCGCCTACACAGTGACTCAGAGTCTAACATCTCTTTGACTTTTCCATATGAACCTTCACCGAGAGCATCGCCCATAACATATTTACCTACCATTTTGCATTTTTTTTTCTTACTCCTGTATATTATGTCCGCGCTATCGACTCTATGAAAGCATAGATTTGTTTGCTCTAAATTAAGATCTAATTCGTCTATCTGCTCATCATCGAGCCATGTTACAGATTGTGGTTCTGGACTACCTTCTAGCATAAAATTGTCATCACTGTCTTGCGCTGCTATTACGTTGGATAACTCATATTCCACATTGTCTGCATCTGGAAGACTTTCACTACTACTGATTTTCCTACACATCCTTGGATCCATTATCTATCAAAACAACACATTTGTAAACTGTCCGTATTGCAAGGCCTTTTGTCATGAGATCTATAGGCTATGTTATGAATATAAAACCTTAACATTACACAAAACACGCAAGATATTTCTAAGTTTTCTATAATTTGTAAATATTCATTATAAAAGTTATTGTGTCACTGAAGGTTTATCAGGTAAATACAATTTATTATAATTATACAAATTATCGTAGTTCTTTAGTCTGTGGTCTATGAAAAAAGTCATAGACTAATAATCTTTCTACAAAAAAAAAATTGACAGATGCAATAGACTGACGTTAGTATTGTCTGTGCCGTAACGAATCTTGCCTGTCTACCCTGATTTTGAAAAAGCAACAAATTGTCAAAAATATTTTTTATAATTTTAAACGCCAGCTTTAAATTATCCGTAAAGTTCCTAATCTTTCTTCATTTTTTATTCCTGGTAACTCAGTCATCTTCAAACACTATTATGACGATTACTGCCATTTTCATGTACTAAATTAGTTACTTCTGATTTATACGATTCTTCTTTGACATTGTCGAGTAGTTATGAAGAATACAAGTGTCTTGGGATAATAATTATTGCTCTAAGAAGATGGTGGCGTCTTGCACCTGTCTATGGAATTTTTGTGGCAGATCAGAATTAATGGTTCATGGAATAATTTCCATCCACTTAAGTACTTGTGCACAACAACTGAACTATATTACGTAATAAATCAATAATATTACAAAATATAGAGTCAAATAATATAAGGTTATGAATAAAATGTAAATACCACTACATGACAAACTAAAAAAACCCCCCCAAACCATTAAAATTATCGTTGGAAAAATATTTTTTAATTGTACGTTCAATTTCACTCAGCTTTATCCATCTCATTATGTATCACGTTTAGATTTTGTCTATAAGTATTATGATACTAATTAAGAACTCATAGACCTATAAAGCTTAGATCGATATCTATCCAAATAGAAGATTACATCTTACATATTAAATCGAACATCATAAATGTAAACTTGACTGACGTATGACGTACGTACTGTTCCTATACATTAAAGGGCGAAGGAACCCTATTTTGATTCAAATGTCTTGAGCTTCGTTTCGTTACGATATTTTCGGAGAAGTCAGTTCGAATCCATTATGCGCGTGGTTGACACTAGCCCTAAATTAAGGTTTTTTTTTAATATTTGTAGTTGTATAATTGTTTAATTAAATTTAATTGTATAAGGTGTATAAAACTATAATAAGACCAGTCATGTTGTATGCATCTAAGTGCAGGGCGACGAGAGAGACGGATGAGTGAAAACTGAATGTGGCAGAGATGCGAATGTTAAGATGGTTGTGTGGTGTAACTAAAATGGAGTTTGAGTGCAGTTAGGAATAAATATATCAGAGAAAGTTTAAAAATAGCACCAGTGACAGAGAAGTTAGGGAGTAATGGGTTAGTTAGCATGGTATTGGCATATCATGGGGAGAGATGAAGACCATCTAACTAGAAAAGCTTTGAGTATGACGGTCGATGGATATAAGAGTGGAGGAAGACCGAAAAGGTATGGATAAATTGTGTGAAAAATGATATGTGTGTAAAAGGTGTGGATACTGAGATGACATCTGATGGGCGAGCGTGGAAAAGGGAAACATATTGTGTCGACCATGCTTAGGTGGGATAAGAATAAAAAGATGATGTAATTGTATACTTGTTTCAATAAACAATTTATTTCATAACCATAGTTTTGTTAAAAAGGCCTTCGGTCAAATCCACATACAGTACGTACAGTACGTACCTACGTCATCCTTATTTCTTTCTATAAAGTGACTTTGCGATTAAAGGATAAATAATAAAGTATCTAAATAAATAGGTATGCATTAATTTATTGTAATGAAAAACATTTAGATGGAAAAAAGGAACGATCATCTTTGCGTTAGGCAGGCATAGAGGTCACCTCAAATCGCATATCCAACGTGCCGTTGAAGTTAGTTTACACATATGGTAGAGGGCACATATTTTTTCCTTTGTTCTTCAAACTTGATTGGTTTAGTTTAGCCGAATTGATAAGTACAAAATTTTGTACATTTGAGTATGTGAGGCATAATGGAAAAAAGGAACGATCATCTTTGCGTTAGGCAGGCATAGAGGTCACCTCAAATCGCATATCCAACGTGCCGTTCAAGTTAGTGTACACATATGGTAGAGGGTATTTTTTTTCCTTTTTTCTTCAAAGTTGATTGGTTTAGTTTAGCCGAATTGACAGATACAAAATTTTGTACATTTGAGTAGCTATGTGAGGAGGTATACATGCTGGTAATTCGTATATGTATGATTAGCTTAGCTTCTTTAACTAAGTTAGACTCATTTTGTTGCTTCCAAAGCAACAGCCAAAGCTGAGGTTCGGCCTCTTTGGTACCCTTCAGCTTGTTGCCAAACGGCTGAGCGCCATAGACGCTCACCAATCCGGTGAACCTGTGAAGTCCCATCAGATCAACAGCGTATAGTCGGTTAAAAAAAAATCGCAACTACCACGTACAAAATAATAAAAGAGTCACAATCATTTTCTCTTCTTTCTCTGTCTAGTAATCGTTGTTTTTGGATTATACTATACTTACCATTACTTTGTCATACTTCAATAAAAATACCTACATACATGAGTGATTACAAAAGAAAGAGCGATAAGGTGAAAGTAAAAAGATCCATATTTAAAAAAAAATCTTACACACTATGAGCTACAGATGTGAAACATTACAGTTAATATTAGAATTTATAGACTGATTGAAATAGTATGAAAATAATAAAAGAGTCACAATCATTTTCTTTTCTTTCTCTGTCTGGTAATCGACATTTGTTTGGATTATACTATGCTTACCATTATATTGCCATTGTCATACTTCAATAAAAATACTTACGTACATCAGTGATTACAAAATAAGGGGCGAAAAGGTCATAGTGAAAAGATCCATATTTAAAAAAAAATCTTTCATACGATGGCCTACAGATGTAAAACATTTCAGTTAACATTCGAAGTTATATACTAATAAAAATAGTACGCAGCTAACACAGAGAAGCATACGTGCATACGTGTCAATAGTACTGTAAGGAACGCCCATAGATGTTATATATTTAAGATCAACCCACACAACTGATTGATTAGCGAGCAGGGACAGGCAGACAGCTCAAAGGGAAAGGATTTATCAAACATTACAAAACCTGCACTAATTCTTCAAGTAACCTTCCGCAAATTCTTATATATTATTTACACCTAAATAATTTGTGTATAAGAAAGATATCTGGTAACGCTTAAGATAGGTATCTCACTCTTAATATCTGTCTTGCGGCGCCGCACAGTGGTAATGCAATAAATGCTCCACTATTAAACCAAAAGATGGTTCGTGGCAAGCGGACGTGCGCTCAAGTTTTCTCGATACGTGTTTTTTTTACATCGTGTTCGTGGCGTCTATATATTATTTACACCGAAATTATTTGTGTACAGGCAGTCCTCGTACTTACGGCATGTTAGGTTCTCGAAATACGCGACGTAAATCGAAACGACGTAAGTCGATACATATTTTTTCGTTAGACATAGATTAAAATTCACTTAAATATGCATGTAAAAACAAAAACTGTCAAAGATGTAAAAAAAAGCTAATGTATTATTATGACTTGATTGTCAGTTGTCCATGAACTAACTGAACAAAATCGGTGGCATGTGCGGGGTAATCCCAGCGACAAGTGAATTATCCTATGCCGGAAATCGAAACACTTGACGTATGCTTGCGGAATAGTGTCAAAACAATGTTCGACGTAACTTGAAACGACGTAAATCGAAAGGACATAAGTCGACGACTGCCTGTATAAGAAAGATATCTGATAACGCTTAAGATAGGTATCTCACTCTTAATATAGGTAAGTCTTGCGGCATTGGTAATGCAATAAATGCTATACTATTAAACCAAGAGATCGACAGGACTGTATGTTGAGTAATGAATGTATTTATCACTAGCTGACCCGTACGACTTCGTCTGCACCAAATCGGTTATTACCGGTTTCGATTGTACTTTTAAACGTGAAAAATCTTAATAAATCTCAAATCCCGATTCCAGCGATACCTACTGATTCAAATTGTGAATCCCAACTATCCAGGGACTCACTCAAACATATATCCAGTTGGTATGTGAGAAATATTTTAAAATAAGCTTAGAACCCGTTCGCAGCATCACCTACCAGGTCCTATTAAGATAAAAAATAACCTACATATATTGCCGATAAATGTCTTCCCAGTACGTTTCCACCGCCCATCGTGACCTCACTCGTTTCCTTCGGGACAACCAGCGGTGTTGTTTCACGCACTCTCTCGAAGAGGAGCGTAAACTACGGGTTGTGATCCGTAGGGTTCCTTCAGAACTCCCGACTTGCGACATTTCCGACGACCTCAAAGAACAGAAGTTTCCTGTTCGCGAGGTTCATCGTATGCGCTCTCCGCGTACCAGGGCTCCATATGATATGGTTCTCGTTGTCCTCGATCGCACCCCTCAAGGGAAAGCGATCTTCAATCTCACATCCCTCTGCGGCCTCTCCGGCGTTATCGTCAAGCCGCCGCGTAAAACGTCTGTGCCCTCGCAGTGTCACAACTGTCAGGTGTACGGACACTCTGCACGAAACTGTCTCCTGAAACCCAGGTGCGTTAAGTGCCTCGGCGACCACTCCACCAAGGAGTGTTCTCGCACTAAGGACTCCCCCGATCCCCCGAGCTGTGTTCTGTGCCGCGGCGTGGGTCATACCGCGAATTATCGCGGATGTCCCCGCGCCCCGCGCACAAAGCTCCCTCGCTACCCCAGGCAGGCGTCGCCGTCTAAGGTGGCCGCCGCTCCCGCCCGCCCCCAACCTTCACCTCTCATGTCCCGAGAAGCCTTCCCGAGCCTGCCGGGCCCCTCAGGCTCCGTGGGCTCCTAAGCCCGCGTCCCAGCCCATTCCCAGACCTCAGGCGGCTAATCCCTCACAGGATCACCCCGCCTATTCCTTCTCCCTATCGTGTATTGACTACGCAGGTCAATTACTTATCTTCCACGAGATCTCGGAGATCTCGGCATACGAAGAAACTGCCCGAAATCCTCTTTTAGGATCCGTCACTGCAATACATAGGTTTCCAGCCATCGCGGCTACATTACAACGGCTCGCGCGCGCAGCTGTTCAAAATAAATAACTCATATAAGATAGAGTAAATCGCGTATTTACGTCTATCTTCCCCTAAAAACGACCGTTCAATAATAATAATTTTTGTTATGTCTATTTTTAGATTTCGGCGCCGTCGCCGTTAAGTAAATTTAAATTCGATCTTATTAAATGCGTGTTGCGCCCGCGCTTTTGTAATCGATCCTTTTTAGCTCCCGCACACATCGCGGTTCTCAGTAATATCTCGAGCCTAGGTCGTCCCCGCGCGGAGCCCTCGTGATATTATTATCGCGATACAGTGACTCACCTACATCACTTGAACACACATATGAGATCATCTCTCTCACACACGTGCACATATATACACATGGTGGGAGGGTTTTGTTTTTTTCCCTCATCGAACTGAATCGAATAGTTTTAGTTCGTTTCATTCCGATATACACGTATTAATTTGTGAATCATGCAATTTCGATTGTATGGTTCACAAATGTATATATGTATGAATAGCTTAGAATAGTTAGCTAGGACAGAGGCGTCTTTTTCCAGGTAACAGCCCAAGCCGAGGTATGCGTGCACCCTTGTGTATGTTACTTAAAACCCAAATCGGTTGTGTGCCTTAAGCGCCAACCTTAGTAGTCCGGTGAAGCTGTGAAGACCCTGCCGGGTCAATAGCGTAGTCAGTTAGATTACAAAAAAAAAAAAGTATCCTGAGTAATAAATATATTTATCATTTCCACGTTAAATATCTATATATGCATTATATAGGTATTAGCTGTTTATTTACCATAATATAAGCTACGCTTCGCTTGGAATTAAATAGCCGTGTATGTAATTTTATCCTTAAATTTATTTATTGATATTTTATGTGTTTTTATAGGAATTATGGAAAAATACAGGGGCTAGAGATCTACTGGAGGTAAATTTTCTTTTGAGTAAAACAATAAACCATTGTTATGAAAATAGTTTTTTTTAATGAAACAAAGGTAACACGAAATGTAGATATAGAAAATTATAACACTGAGTTAGCTATTATATTTCTTGTTCATTTCTTTCTTGAGAATAGAAAGTCGTGTCAGGCAAGCATCACGCCAAGCACGACGTTCCTGTAATTTGTCCAAGGGTATCATTTTTTCCAATTGTTTGCATATCGTTTCCCTGCTCCTACTTGTTGTCATTCGCGGTGTAGCTCCAAACGTCTTGCTAACACTGTAGATCGTATCACCGTACCTAAAAGTCAAACGATTCCAAATTAACATTCAATAATAAATAATCTTAATTTACGTAAGTAATATATAGCACGTTTACCTACTCAATGTAGTAAGTACGTTAGACGTGTACGTCATCAATTTATTTGGCCGTTCTGAATATAGCCATAAGTTTTGATTTGTGCATAATATAATCAAGAATTTAATACAAAACCAAGATAAAATATTATTATACGAATGTAAAATGTTTGGCATTTGTTTAACCTTAAGTCGTCTCGATATTATACATGTATAGGTACAATATAATACGTAGCTATACCTAAATATGTGTTTTACGTTTCTATATTAAGTGGTCAAAAACTTAAACGAAGGCTGTGTCTAGTTTACTTTTTTGTACCCCCTTTCTCTCCTCATTCCTTTTCTTTTTCCCTCACAATACAAATTATAACGTTTCTACCTAAAGGACTTTCTATTTGCATCAAGCGGTGATACATTGTCGATTACTCTAATAAGATTATAAAGCCTCCCAGGTGTAAAAAAGCGGAGATATTAAAATTAATACTGGTGATATCTGAAATCCAGCAAAACTCCTATTATACTATCAAACACAAAACGAATCAAACAATCACAAGTTTTTAAAATTACTGTAAGGAGAATATGTATGATATTATAAACAATACATTTCAATTTTTTTTTATATTATTTTCATAGAATAACCAATAACTAGCGGGTAACATTTAGTATATTGTTTACGTCAACAACATATAGCTGACTGGCTTGTAAAAGTATGTTCTTTTTTTTAAATAAAATAAATATACGAAAAAAAACAATTCTTCGGTTTTAAGGTTTTGCAGAAACTTGTAATAATATCGTAAATAAGTTGGCATAAAAAGACTATAAAATAATTTGAAATAAGAAATCCTTTTCATGAATTCAAAATAAAACAGTTCACTCCTAAATTATTTCAAAGTACCGGACACATGTTATTCTATTGTTTTTTTTAAATATCTGTATACGGTTTCTATTTATACATTAATTTAGTGTATTATTTAACTGCTTATTAATTTGTTTATGTTACAAGAATAACTTATTAAAACCACTAACTCTTTCAAATGACAAATAGAATGTAACATTAATTTCCATACTTTTACTTTGTTGGCTTACACGATTGAATAGTGACTATTCAAGGCTTCAGCCGCGTGTAGCGAATAATTAAGTAAATGTGAATTAGGATTAATTTACCGTACGTATACAGATGTTGATCAAATATTTCTAATAGCTTATTGAATTATAGAAATTGTAAAGGGTTTTTACACGTACCGTTCAATGTAATTATCCATGCCTTCAGCGTTCAAATGCGCAGTTTCAAGTGCACCAAGAAAAGCATAGCGCATTCCCAAACCTTCCGACATAACCTTATCAATGTCTTTGACATCAATAATGTTGTCGTCCACTAGACGCCACACTTCATCGAGTAACGCGTATCTGGGAAAAGATGCAGATATACCTTAAATCTGATTTATTGTCAGCCTTCTTTTGTCATTTCTTTTCTGGAGGCACGCTAATTTTCGAAAGCTTTAAGTCTATAATTTTTTGTATCTCAAAAAATGTATACGTTGTTATTTTGGGTACTTGTCACATATGTAATGTAAGATACTGATATAAAATTTTCAGAAAGATAATAACGAAATTTTAATAGTTTTAGTTGATTCCCATGTACATTGAAAACAGTTTTATTCAATTTACTTATCAATTATAAGTCCAATTAAAAAAATGCATCTATGTATTTCTATTGCTTTTCATTAGAGAAATCGAATAGCGTTTAATTTTTTGTGAGATAGACTTTAATATTTTTAGTGCCCTACGTCCCACCTCTGCTACAGAGACAAACCACCGTGCGACGCGGTAACTGTTCGAAAAGATATATTACATTTTTATTTGGATAACTTTGACATATAAAAAAAATATTTTTTTCCGTAAAATTTGTCATGATTGATTTTTTCTGTTCTTTTTTTCAAACTCTTTCTTTTTTTTTCGGTTTTTATAGTAATTTTTCGATATTTCCTTAATACGCTTTAAGGGTACTGCGTGCCCCCGCACATGCGCACATGCCCCGTCACATAAAAAAAAACCCTGCGTATAGCTATTAGCATAAAACATTTTAGAAAATACAGAATGAGATGCCTTTGTATACAATAAAATAAATACCCTAATGCTAACTAATATTATAAATTTCAAAGTAAGTTCGTTTGATTTTTATGTTTTTACACCTCAACTACTGAAACGAATAAAATTTTGCATACAGGATGTCAGTGGTACAGAAAAGAAATAGGTTACGTTCCATCCAGAAAAATATACTGTTCCCATGGGATGGGTCAAATTTACAAAATGCCGTGGGTAAAACTAGTATGCATATAAAACTAAAACGACCTATTAAATAAATTAATATCTCAAAAATATTAATCTATGAAATCTATAAAACGAGGTACTACCCCGGGCGAGACGACCCATTCATGCTGGAACCAGTAATAGTTTCAGCGTGGCTCTACCACCATAAAGATTGAAGAAGGCGTTACTTTACGGAAATCTATTATTAAATATTATAATTTTTATAATATTTTCAACCGGTCAACCATCATGTTCAACCAAGGAACGTGGTTTTAATTCTTTATTTTTATTGTTTTAGAAAAAAAAAGTTTTTTGTTACAGTGAGACGTAGTGATCAATCAGTTCCAGGCGGAAGTGCAAAGTAACATCCCCTATAATATTGACAATCGCCGAATGACATAGCCATTTCTGTGAATCTGAATGAATGTTTGTCTGTTACGCTTTCACACCTTACCTACTCAACCGATCATCTTAAGATTTTGCATACATCTTGTGAGGAGTATAGAAAAGTACATACCTTACATCTAGAAAAAGATTTCCGTCCCCAAGGGATACGTAAACTCTACATTCTCTCACTCTACTCTCTAATGCGAGCAAAGCCGTGGGTAAAAGCGACTAATTTTATAAATGATAGCCTATATCTTATTCTTATGTATAAAACCGACAATATATCACTACAAAGTTTAATTCAGTAGTTTTTGTGTCAAATACAAACCAACATACATCCACGCTCACAAACTTATTACAGAAAATAAATAATAGTTTAAAAAAACTAAAAAACACGCTTTCATGAACATATTAACATGCGGCGTCACTGTTAATATCAGCACCTCCAGAAATCAGTATTTTCATCATTTTTTTGTCACTTTTTACAAAAATATACACTTATTTCAAATTTACACTATTCTTAATCCAAATTTATTACATTTTATTTTCTGTTTTTTAGTTGGATTTTTTATGAAAGCGTGTTATTTTAAACTATATACATAAAGTACTCTGTGTACATAAATAAGAAATATTTTTCTTAAGACCGTAACCGTAAGTATTTTGAAGTATAGTGTTCCTCGGCTTTTAAATCAAAATCTTTTTAATAATACTAATAATTGGTAATTTTAATTTAATTCTTCTAAAACATATGACCTACTTAAACTAGCGCTAGATACGGACTTTCTCGACAAATGTGTAATACATAATATGCCATTACGCTTAATTGGAATGTCGATCCACCCCTGCATTATAAATCCATACTGTCTACACATATAAATAAAATGGAAGTGTATTTGTTGATTCGGGTTAACCTTCGAAATTTCGAACCAATTTTGTCTAAAATATTACTGGCAAACATGATCTAAATAAAGATATCACAGTGGCTGTTAAACAACTTCTTAGAGTAGGGCTTATCTAAGCTATGTATTATTATTATTAACCATAGGAGCTAAACCACAGTGGTAATATTTAATAGAAACATTTGATTGATGAAAGCGTTACTTTGCGGAAGTCCATAATTAAATATTAGAGTGGATGATACTTTACACTTCCACCAAGAATTAATTGGCCGCTGCCACGTCTCCCTGCTACGTAAAACGTTTGAATTAATTGTATATAAATAAAATGAAACGTTTAGTTGCAGTTAGATTTCTTATTCAATTTTTGTTATTACGCCCACCTGGAATTTATTAGCCGCTGCCACGTCTAACTGCAACTAAACGTTTCATTTTATTTATATACAATTAATTCAAACGTTTTACGTAGCAGGGAGACGTGGCAGCGGCCAATTAATTCTTGGTGGAAGTGTAAAGTATCATCCACTCTAATATTTAATTATGGACTTCCGCAAAGTAACGCTTTCATCAATCAAATGTTTCTATTAAATATTACCACTGTGGTTTAGCTCCTATGGTTAATAATAATAATACATAGCTTAGATAAGCCCTACTCTAAGAAGTTGTTTAACAGCCACTGTGATATCTTTATTTAGATCATGTTTGCCAGTAATATTTTAGACAAAATTGGTTCGAAATTTCGAAGGTTAACCCGAATCAACAAATACACTTCCATTTTATTTATATGTGTAGACAGTATGGATTTATAATGCAGGGGTGGATCGACATTCCAATTAAGCGTAATGGCATATTATGTATTACACATTTGTCGAGAAAGTCCGTATCTAGCGCTAGTTTAAGTAGGTCATATGTTTTAGAAGAATTAAATTAAAATTACCAATTATTAGTATTATTAAAAAGATTTTGATTTAAAAGCCGAGGAACACTATACTTCAAAAAGTAAATTTTCAAAAAAAAGTATTAACCGACTTCAATATCAATCAAAATCCCATAAGGCACTAAAAAGCGGAAAATAAATAGTTTATCAAATTAACCAAATTAAATAAAACATATGAATATGTGTGCTACCTAGAGATGTA
>MU159251.1:153665-190057 GCA_015888305.1 Antheraea pernyi | reverse complement strand
AAAAATTCAATACCCGAAAGGAAAATGCCTTTGAAGACTTTGTTGCCTCCCGTCCAGCTGATTTCTTTAAGAAGGGCATCAATAAACTGCCACTGCGTTGGCAAAGATGCATTTATTGCATGGGTGATTACTTCGATTAATACAAATAAAAAATACATGAAAATAGTAGTCTGTAGGCGCGAGTTCTGGTGAGTAGGGCGGATGACGGAGAACTTCCAATCCCAGTTCTTGCAACTTGGAGACCGTCTGGTGTGCAGTATGAGGTCGCGCGTTGTCGTGCAGGAGCAGCGGAGCCGAGCGATTGACCAATGCTGGTTGGAGATGTACCAGTTCTCCATCATTGTGTTCAGTTCTTCACAGTACACATCTGCAGTAATGCTCACCCCGTTTGGTAAGAAGGTGTGATGAATCATACCGGCACTAGACCATCCAACAGTAACCATCACTTTTCTAGGAGTAAGTTTTCGTTTAGGGCATTGTTTAGGTGCTGAACGAGGATCCAACCAACTTCCTGAGCGCTTGCGGTTATCAAACAGAATCCATTTTTCATCGCAGGTAACAATGCGGTTCAAAATTCCTTCATTTGTGTGTCTGTTGAGCAGTGCAAGGCACGTCTCGACGCGTACTTCGCGCTGGCGATCATTGAGTTCGTGGGGTACCCATTTGTCAAGCTTTTTTACCTTGCCAATTTGACGCAAATGGACCAATATTGTTTTGACGCTAACGTCGAAAGCTGCTGCTAATTCAGCCGTAGATTGTGTATAGCTTCCACAATCGCCTTTAATTCGTCATTGTCGACCAAAGCCTTCAGACGACCGCGAGGTTAATTTTTCAGGTCGAAATTCCCAGAACGGAAGCGAGCAAACCAATAACAGGTGGGCGTTGGTTTGTAGTGTTAGCTCCGTAAACGTCGTTGATGTTGCGTGCCGCTTGTGCCACGTTGCTGCCACGACGGTACTCATATTCCATAATTACTCGAATTTTTAACGTATCCATGATGACAAAAAGATTGAAATGCGATGAAAATGTAACACCGATCAATAAACAAATGACTACTTTTGGAAAAAAAATTCCATGTTTTTAAAATAAAATTAATTTGAAAGTAGATTTCTTAGCCAAACAAAAATTATTTTGATTTGAAATGGCCAGTACTGCAGAACGGCAATTTCATGGGTAAAGACCTTTTATAAGCAATAACATTGCTTATAAAATGCCTTAACTAGTCGTTACTTTCTCCGTAATTCTAACTGATATTACCAAATTGAATACAAAATGAATTGTGTTTTTTTTCAGGTGGTTGTGGTTTCAGGTGGGTCAACTGATGTTAAGTGATTACCACCGTCTATAGACAGTTTCAACACCAGAAGAGTCGCAAGTGCGTTGCCAGCCTGTGTTTGGGAGAAGGAGGAGTGGGGAAGTGGGGAGGGGGGAGCGGAGTTGGGTATCCGACGCTCTCACTGACCGAACGAAACGCAACAATGCAAGTACTGTTACTTCACGTCGGTTTTCTGTGAGAGGGTGGTACTACCCCGGGCAAGCCGACCCATTCATGCTGAAACCAATTATAGCTTCAGCCTGGCTCTACCACTCTTAAACTTTGCTTATAGAATGCCTTAACTAGTCGTTACTTTCTCGGTAATTCTAACTGATATTACCAAATTGAATGCTTATATTTTGTTTGTTACACTTTCACGCCCTAACTACTCATTCTATCATCATATAATGTTACATGCATGTTGTCAACGAAAGGGACATAGGCTACCTTTCATCTATAAAAACAGTACTGTTCCCGAATCTTCAATAACTCAAATCTACACTGTCGCAAACGTTCAAACACAATACCAAATGTTTGCGTGCTAAAAGTGTTAATATAACAATAATTCATTACTCTGACTAAAATTGTTTTGAAAGTGGTAGAACCTCGATGAAGCTATTACTAGTTTCAACATGAATGTGTAGGCTCGCCCGGGGTAGTACCACCCGACCCACAGAAACACCGACGTCCAGTAACAGTGCTTGCATTGTTGCGTTTCGTTCAGTCAGTGAGAGCGCCGGAGGCACACCTCCCGTCCCTAACCCTCTCCTCTCCCCCTGTCCCACAAACAGGCTGGCAACGCACTTGCGACTCCCCTGGTGTTGTTAGTGCCCATGGACGGTGGTGATCACACAACATCAGGTGACCCACATGTTCGCTTGCCTCCTATGTTATAAAAGAACATTAATAAATCTTTAATCGTATAAACTTAATTAACAGCACTGCATTATTATTTTTAATCTCGGCGCTGGAGAAAGTTTCATTAGTATAGTAATTTAGACGCTATGTTGTTCACGAAGCGTTAATTTCAGATATGATTAGAGTTTGTCGATTGTGTATACAAAAATAATCCACTGTATTCGATAGATACTTAAATATTTGTTATTGTCACGGATAATACTTAGAATAGGAGAAGCCCGCCATTTCGCATGCTTAACATTAATAAAAATAAAACATACTTCGTATTTATCACTCTCAATGTAACTTTTCATGACACATTCATGTTGATTGTTTCTAGAACGGCATTAGCAGGTACAGATATTTATTGTAGGTGGTAGAGCTACGCTGAAGCTATTACTGGTTTCAGCATGAATGGGTCGGCTCGCCCGGGGTAGTACCACCCTCTCACAGAAAACCGACGTGAAGTAACAGTGCTTGCAATGTTGCGTTTTGTTCGGTCAGTGAGAGCACACCTCCCGTCCCCTTCCCACCCTTCCCTTACTCCTCTTTTCCCCCAAGACAGGTTGCCAACACACTTGTGACTCCCCTGGTGTTGCAAAATTCTATGCAAAATTGCCGCCTGCAAGTATACCTACCAACATTACTTCTTCATTATGTAGACGTACTAAGAGTAGGTTTTTTTTATACTTTAAAACAAAACAATGGTTTGTTAAATATTTCATATAAACAATGTACAACATTATACGAATTTATATGAAAATTTTTCGTCATATTTATTATTTTAGACGATAATATTATTATTTTTGTTTTATGTTGCAATATTGCTTCTTACTTTGTACAAACATCATATCTGTCAGTTAACTTTAGCAATTTGAGTAGATATATCGCTGATTTTAATGACAAGTTCTAACTTGAAGCGAAACAATGAATATACTTGAAATCCATATAATGGAGACAATTTTATTATTTTAAACAAACTAATTCAACTTTATGATACAGTCACAATAATCATTAATGAATTCACTTTAAATAGGTTTATTCAACTTTGCAACATATTTCACGATATAATTAGGTATATAAAAAAGTGATAGTTATTTATTTATCGCGAGAACGTAGACAACAGTCTCGTATATATTTATTTATTGCTACAGATAGGAGAAATTTTTAATATTAAATTGAACGCACTATATAATAAGACATTTTGCTATGTTTTATCTGAATTTATAGAATAAGTTATTATATAGTATGCTGGAGTTTTGAGAGTTGTGATAGAATTGTGTATGTTTGCTTTAGTTTGTTTAATACCTTAACTACAATCATTGTTTGATACAATCTTCCTCACTTATAGTTTTATCTGCTTGAAATGGTGGCAGACCCGGAGCTAATTTAATTTTAACCTAGGTGGAAAGTTGATAGCGCCTCTTCTCTCTCCAGCGTTTTATACTACTTAAAAAAAACACAAATATATTATGGTTGGCATTTTTCGTGAATGGAACAATAAGGACCCTTTAATAAATTTGTACTTTGTTTTCGATTACCTAAGAACTCTTTCATTCGTGTGACATGAAATTATATACCCAGATAAAAATAGAGTCAGTAAAAAGACATTAATTGTTGACACGGCAAATCTCAGATGGGCATCTCGAGTCCACAAGTTCACTAATGCACTGGTGTACAAGTTCACTAATGTACTGGTGAACAATTTCACTAATGTACTGATGCACAAGTTCACTAATGAACTGGTGCACAAGTTCGCTAATGTACTGGTGCACAAATTCGCTAATGTACTAAAGCACAAATTCACTTGTGTGAGCCTGTGTGGCGCCTTTTTCTTACAAGTCGCCGGTGAGTCAAACAGGCTTCCGTATGCTAGACGCTTTATGGAGCAAGTTTTTTTAAATCATATATTATGAGTTGGGTGCCCCTTGAAACTGCAGCCATGAGTGAGTGCCTCGGTTTGCCCCCTCTAGATCCGGGGCTGATTGGTAGGGTTAATTACGCATATATGTTACTATTTTGTCAGAAGAAGAATTTTTTCTTTACATGAGAACACGAATCTTCAAGTGAAAGTAACTACTATGTAAAATTACAATTACTAAATTATAGTTCCTCAAACACACATCAATGGTGTTATTGGATGATAAATTAACTTGTTTTGTGTGTTGTTGTCACGCTTGATTTAAAAAACGCGTCCGATTAATAGTTCTATAAACATGTTTATTGACATTTATTTAAATAAAATTATATTATTATGATGATATTATGTTTGTTTCACTAATGTAAATATACTATATAAACATTGTTGCTTCAATGATATTAAAATGTTTGAGTAATAAAAGCTATATGTAAATTAGATATATAAAATTCGTGGGGCGCTTTACTCTCGATATAGTACTGACGCCGCGCCATTTCGGTTTACCATATGGTCGCTACTTACTTAAAGGGAAAAAAATGTGTGTAGTTCACACGCAGTAGAAGTGACGCTTAGTATTCTGATTAATCTTTATGAGAATGAGATGAGTACACTATGGAGGTGGTAACCATTCGTTTTCGGCATTATTTTGTAATAATTACATTATTACATATTATAAAACAAAGTCCTCTGCCACGTCTTTCTGTGTGTCTGTCTGTGTGTTTGCAAAAAACTCAACAACGACTTTACTTTACTTTTTAAAGTGAATCATGAGGAAGGTGTAGGTATGTAATTTTTCCATGTTTTTTTTTTATTATCAGAGCGGCATCACGTCCGCCAGGCCCGCTAATATTTTAATATATATTGTCAATGTTAATGATACACCACATAATAATTAAAAAAAATAAGCGATAGTCTCTACGATCCAATAGAAAATAATGTGCTATAGATTTCATTTTTATCTCTATCTCTCTTCCTTCCTTTGTATATGTATATCTCGAGTACATTAAGAATATACTATCTCATTTTCTCACAGCGTAAAACCTATATATAAATTTATAGCTATCTCATTTTCGTTTTATAAAATCCAATTCACATCAGCCGAAAAGAAGTTTCACTTCAGTACTGTATAACAGGTAAGCTCATGTAACCCTAAACGTTAAAGACCATTCCAAGAACATTTTTATAAAAGTGATTAAATTTTGTATTGACAATCATCGTTTCATCGTTATTCCCGGACAAGTTATATTACTTAAATACGGTCATTGGAATTAACTTTAAAACTCGATCATTCTAAAACCAAATGCTATGTTTAAAAATGGTTAAACAAAAAAGTGAAAGCTTAGGCCTTGTGGACATGACGTGACAAATCTGATAAAAATACATTCAACATAATTATTAGTTACCACAATAACTTCCGGTTAAGTCAAAAACGATTTACAACATTTTAGTGTATTTTTGCATTTTAGGACTTTGTCTAAGTCCGCCTGATTAGCTACAAAGGTGAAGCTGTCACTAGTTGTAGTAGTTACCAAGTTATCAAGTTGAAAATCTGTCGCGAAGCTATAGGTGTGTTCAGCCAGTTGCACTCGAGAGTCAGTACACCACTATAGATTTAGCGTGTTTATCATTTTGGATTACATTGCTATTTAACATCAGGTGAGATTACGTTCTCATAATAACAACTCCATCTTCTTACCCTTATCCCACATAAGTAGGGCCAGTACAACATGTTTGTCATGTTGTGGTATATGATTTGGCTTAATTTTTACGATCGGCCACCTGCCTGACATCTCTCCTTGGGATTATTTTGTTGTTGTGTCGGTACAGCATATTTCTCATGTTGTGGTATATGATTTGGCTTAATTTTTACGATCGGCCACCTGCCTGACATCTCTCCTTGTTATCCTTTTGTTGTTGCGTCGGTACAGCATATTTCTCATGTTGTGGTATATGATTTGGCTTAATTTTTACGATTGGCCGCCTGCCTGACATCCCTCTTTGGGATTGTTTTGTTGTACCACGGTATTTATGGTTATTATTATATAGTTATGAAGTCTGATGGGCTCTTTTAGTCTTACAATTTTTCGTTTCGGAAAAACGAAGTTCTTCAAGATTATAGTTTGCTATATTGCCATTTTTATGTAAGAGAAAACTAGCCAACTTTAGACTATTTCCGGGGACTGCATTTTCGGGGATTTTTTTCAGGATTCGTGGTATCAGAGTTTTCTCAGTAATAGTAATATAATATTAGATATAATAAACCATTATAAAAATATAAAATATGAAAACTATAATAGAAAAATAAATGCAAATAAAATGACATGGCAATGTCAAGACAACAAACAAATGTCATATTCAATAACAACTACAAAGTATTTAAAAACAACTGAATTTTGCTTTGCATATACAGCGGGACTGATTAGTCGCTAGAAATATTTTTACAGGATAGTCATTATCGATTATCGTTCTAAATCAATTTAAAAAATAGGTGCTTAATATTTTGCCTATTTATCACGAGAAACGTAAAACTGATATACATTCAACATCGGGCGATTTACTCAAAAACAAACTGGTGTATTAAATTAATCACGCCCTGCCGCGCAATCCGGCCCACTTCCCGCACCTCGACCCGTGCCCCCATTCCCATTGTTCGACCGTGCGGCATTCTCATGATAAGTAATGATTGACCTTGAAAAGCGCTCCTTTAAAATTGTTAATTGAATCTAGGCGTCATTTTTTACGTTTAAAAGTATCGTTCCCATACTTTTAAAAGTTTTAGAACAAACTTTAAATAAGGTTCTCTTTATTGTTTATTGGTATTTGTTTTGATATTATTATTTTATGTGTTAAATGTGACCATGAATATACAATTATATACAAAGTCACTTTAACTGATTTCTTCTTCTGTATTCTTCTTCATTACAATGCAGAAATTTGGAGCCAGTGGTAATTATTCTCATTATATATTTAAATTGGTTCATACTTTTACCACGTCGAATACACCAACTAATGTTGGTATTACAGAGTAGGATAGTCCCACATCGCGATACATCTAAAGGAAACACTATTACAGACTTTGAAAATCTCGCCACGCTATCAATCAGTTTTACCTAGGTATAATAAATGTTTCAAATTAAGAAAAAAATGTTTTTCATCCTTCTCGCCGATAGACTGAAGCTACAAATAACAAACTAGATTTTTGTATAGATAACAAATCAGGTAATGACGTATATTTTCTTTTTCGAACAATTTACTCGTTTATTTTCGTTCTACTGGTTTTCTTTGTAGCAGCCATTCTATCGATTATAAATAGTTTGGTTCGTATGAAGGTAAGTAAGAAGTTTAATTTTGTTGTCAAAAGCTATCGAAGTCACGCTGATTTACTACGAAATGGATGGGAAAAGTTTTTTTTTCGATTTCTCACTTTTTTATTACTGAAAGCTGAATAAGTTCAATACAGTGATTTGATCCATATAAGTAACAGGATTGTTTTGCATAATTTTTTTTATTGTGTAAATTACCAATTATCTCGATTGTGCATTTTTCAAAATCTCTGAATTCAAATTAAAATGTCCAATAATGATATTGTAAATTTAACAAATTCAACAAAATTTAAAAGGAAAAACATTTTCTTGTTAATATAACAGTCAAGGTACCTACCATACATTCTGTATACGGTATTTTTACTTTAGATAATATAATGAGACAAGTCATTTAATACGTCTCATTTGTGTAATGATTTAATGACACGTTAATTATTATGAAACCACTTTTATAACCTTAATCTTATATTATACCCTTATATAAAAGAAAAATATCATGATATCTTCATTTTTTTATAGTAGCACGGAAAAGTGTTTTCACTATGCCTGATGTGAATGAAGCACAGCGCAATTCAAGAGCAACGGCAACCACCGAGAGACAATTCAATTATTGCAGTTTTAAGATTAACATACTAAAGACATTTTTAAGCAAAGTTTATTTTTACTTTAATTTTTTTTTTTGGGCTTTTTCCTCAGTACTTAATGTATATTGTCAAGATAATAAACAACGTAACCGAAGTCACGGGAATCCGCTAGTTTTATAATACCTTAATAGAACTTCTCTATCTTCTTATTTCTTCTATATATAAATAGGCAGGGGGAAAAAGATTAAGTATATCATCTGTTTCTCAACTGATTTTCTTTATAACTTTTTTGTTTAGTAGATCTAAACGGGCTTTAGAGCTATCAAGAGATTTTTTTTTTAATAATATAAATTGCAAAAATTCATGATATAGTCGAATTTGTGTCACTCGATGACCACCAGTAATAGTATTTTTTTTTAATAATCATTATATTAAATTACTCTTTGTTTTAAATCGTTAACTCGTGTTATTAAAAATATATATTTATTCTTACCACATATTATATCGTGTATGTATTTACAGTTAACTGATAAGGAAGGTCAACCAATATCATTATTTTGGGTTCAAGTAAGACAATTAGTGTACTTATCACATATCGTTATATTTAAATAACATACAATTTTTTGTGCTTAAAACAACCATATTATTGTATTATTCTAATTTACAAAATAAAAGATAAATATATTAATCAGGTCTCGATTCATTATTACATACACGGGATACTGTAATTTTTACTTTTGTGTGTTTATATTCACTAACTATGTAATGCAATTTTTTTTTCATATTTTAACAATAAAACATCTTTTCCTATATAAGTGCTAAAAGAACTACTACAATTCATCCGACTGTGAGCAGGCTGTTAACGAAGAACCGATAACTCTCAGGGAAATGTGTTCGAAGGTCATTGTAATCGTGGCCGCTTATAAATCCACAACGGAGTGAGTCGGTACATAGCGGTATATAAACCGACTTACTAATTTTTCACTATTTATTTTGCAGTGTACAAATACAATGGTACAACATTATGGTGTCCGAGATGTTATTCTAAACTTTTTACAGTTCTATACTGTGTAAATATAATACGTACTTATATAATTAAATATTTCTACTAGAAATTCTTAGAACTTTGTCGCATAGGATACATACAGTCTTAAATAAGTAGTGTGGTACAGTTTCTGTGATTTATTCCATAAATAGAAGATGCCGTGTTATGGATAATTATTGCGGCAGTTATGTAAATATTTTCTTGCTTTATTTGTCTAATGAAATATACACTTTATATTCTTGAAATCTTTAACAGGTTAACAATCATACTTTCGTGTGATAGATATAACACTAACAAATATAATTAAAACTTATTCACACGCAGATCCAGCAATAGCATCCTTAGTTTTGATGGTGTATATCCTATAATTAATTTCATTGGCATCTAACGATCTGTATAGAAATCGTGGCATTCTGTCTACCAATAACCATAGGTTGTCTTCGTCATCGATCTGGAAATGAAATTATTTCTTTAATACTTTTTACTACTTCTACTTTTTACGGTGGTAGAGCCACGCTGTAGCTACTACTGGTTTCAGCATGAATGCGTCGGCTCGCCCGGGGTAATACCACCCTCTCACAGAAAACCGACGTGAAGTAACAGTACCTGCATTGTTGCGTTTCGCTTGGTCAGTGAGAGCGCCGAAGGCTCATCTCCCCTTCCCCCTTCCCCCACTCCTCCCTACCCACAAAAACACAGACTGGCAATGAACTTGCAACTCCCTTGGTGTTGCTAGTGTCTATGGACGGCGGTGATCACTTACCATCAGGTGACCCGTCTGTTCGTTTGCCTCGTATGATATTAAAAAAAAAAACTTTGTCGTTTTTGTTGAGCATTCTTAGGTATATTTAGTTGGTTTCCTCAAACTGAAAATCAATCATCCAGCATATGGTAACGTATTCCAGTATTTGCATTTGAAAGCGTTCCATTTCTAGGAAGCATGAACTATCATCGTTAGCTATATATACATTTATAGATGGTAGAATCAATGCAACAACAACTATTTCTACCGCAAACAATAATGCTAGCGCAACACGGAATGTCGCACGAAGGGTTCCACCAGGCCTACTATAGCAGCAAACTATTAATAGCCTCAGTAAAAGTCGCGGTCCATTCTGGTGTTTTGATTTTGACGTTCATGAGTGCCTTATTAGGGCCTAGACTGAATAAAGTTTTTTCATTTGTTGTTCATTACTGTTGTAGTACTTGTACAACATACAGAAAGACATGAAGGGTTCTTTTTTTTAAATACTAGCATGGCAAAATGACTGCACTGTGCCTGATGGTAAGCGCAGTACAATCCAAAAACAATGGCGACCACCGAGTGACACATCATCCATCGCCGGTCGCCGCTGTCATGCCGGCCTGCGAAAAGCTGGATATTCACAGGCTGACCTGAAACGCGACCCGCAAAAGCGAATCACTATGACGGGCTTTTTTGCCATATACATGGTGGTTGCGACCCAGTCAGGCTGTAAAACCCTACCACCCCGCTTTCGCCATTACCTCGTTCGTTATTCAGCAGGGTGCACCACGTGTAGGTGAGGTTAGCTTGGATGTCTCAAGTCTTAGATGTTATTTGACACCCCTTACACCCCAACCAGTTACCAGGGTTACTGATGTTAATTATTTAGTTATTCAAGCAAACAATGGTACTAGCACAATACACGATGGGTTCCGACCAGTCCTTCTAAAGTAACAAGATAATATTACTACTAGTCTCAGTTAAAATCGCTACCCATTTGATATTAATTATTTAGTTACATAAAATTCATATACAATAATATATATATATAAAGACAAACATATACGGTGTTATTACAAAAGAGTTAAACACCTATTGAACCCTGGCTTTAAAAAGGTCTCATATTAAATGCACCGCGGTCGCTGAATGTTAGAAAGAAAGAATGAAAGAAATACTTTATTGTTGGAACAACCATACAATTAAATTAAATTACACAAATAATTATGACAAAAAAAAAAAACATTTTAAAAATGAAAAAATAGGTGTCCAACAATTGGCGAACCCATTCAGCAAAAATCTGCAATACTGTAAGTAGTACTGCAGCGCTGATTTTCGATGGGAGCCTATATATGATGATAAACGGACGTTAAAGTTAGTACAAAATTTGAGACGAACAAACAAATAACACAGACACACGTAACACGTCAAAGTTGGTCATACTATAGAGAAATAAATGCTGTAACCACAAATTTAGGATTAAACATAACAAATGTAAATGTATACGGAAAAAGATTTAAAAAAAATAAAAAATACACACCAATAAACAGGGCTTAAAATAAAACTACGTGAATACATTATACGTCACTTAAATTACTGAGTTTGAAATTGCAGTAGATAATGCTTATATGAGAGTTTAAAGCTAAGTTTACTCTTTTTGGATCGACATGGTGGTGGGATGTTGTTCCAACAACGAGTGGCAGCATATTTAAATGACCCTCTGAAAGCGGTAGTTCTATGGAGAGGTATCGATAGTGGATTAGTCATGGTGCGAGAACATGAAAAATACCTGTGCTTATCTTGTCTCCACTCTAACTTGTCATACAGATATTTTGGGTTTTTGGTTTTAATGAGCCCGAAAAGTAACGTAGCCATATGTAACTCGCGTCGTGCCGCCATTTTTAAGACATTTGCGTCATTCAAAAATGGTGTAATATGCCCACGGCGCGGGACATCGAAGCAAAATCTAGCACAAGCATTCTGCACACGCTGGATGGAACGATCAGTACGCGATAATAGACAAGGACCATACACTGTATCACATTAATTAAGTCTCGATAAAACTAGACTATCAACAAGTAGCTTCCTCAATGTGATACTAAAATACTGTCTAAAGCGATACAGTACTTTTAACCTATAGAAGCAGTTTCTAATAACATTATTTATGTGCGACTCAAAACGAAGTTCCGGGTCGATGAGTAATCCCAAATTACGAAATATATCAACCCTATCTATATTCTTGCCCATAATCTTTATCACGGGATTGGCGGATATAATATAATTAATTTGCATCTTGCTTCCTAAAACCATGAATTTGGATTTGGTGGGATTGAGGACCAGTGTGTTTTGCTCAGACCAGGATATTACTCTACTGAGATCCTCATTAATGTAAGATGTTCGCCATCTTGCTCTTTTGTCTCGCTTTGGTTACGTTAGGTTAGAACGTTAGGTTTGTGAAAAAGGATAATGCGAATTTGCCTCGGGCGAGCGCGGTGCATTTATTAAGAAACTTTTTTAAACCAAGTATTTAATACGTATTTAACTTTTTTGTAAGAAGATGATGTACTAACACGGATACAATTTATTTGTTTATAGCCGAACACAGCGGTCACAAAACAAAAGAAATTATTACATAACATTAAAATCTGTCGAGCGCGTTATCAATTTACGCGAGATGAATTCTAATATGCTCTTTGCTAGCAAATTCACAAATTAAAAATAAATAATCATTACTTGTGTACATTGTTAAATGCAGGCAAAGCTCCAACACATTCTATATTTTGTGTTTAATTTATCATAAAAAATAAACAACAAGATTTGATGTGTATTATATTTAGTGTTTACTGAGCACTTGGGGATTAATTTTATAATAATTATCACAATTAAAAATATGTATTTCCAAGCGATATTTTCTAAATGGACATTAATATGGTAGACACAAGGTTACTCTTTATATTCGTTGGGTAGGCTGGTAAGCACATAATTCAAGAGCTATCCATAATTATCGATGGAATAATATGGACAGGATAGCACTCATTGTGAAATGTCCGACCTGCATATACCACTGTAAAAACATTTCAAGGAACTAGATACATATGCACTGGTTGATTCTAAAACACAGCGTGTCTAAGGATTTCGGTATCATTGATTTTAAAGTTAAAAATCTACTCCGACACAAATGTATTGTTCAAGTTAGATATATGCTCCTGGGTAGTTTTCTTACATATTTAAGATTTTATGAAATACTAGGTAAAGCCCGCGATATCGTTCTCATGAAAAAGATCTAGTTGTTCCATGGGAACTATTTATTCTATTAGAATTTATTTTTAAATTATTAATTTGTTATTGCATGTTAAATTCTATATTGATGTAATGTTAGTTGTGTTCCATTTTTTCGTTATTACTTAGCCGCTATGAAAATGCATAATGATATTATATAATTAGCCCAGATAACTTTACAAAATCCAAGTAAATATCAAATTTAAATTGGTTATGCCGTTTCGAAGATTTGCCCGAATATAAATAACGGACATGTCAATTTTATTTATAAGTATATATAAATCGCGTATAATGCTTTTACTAATATTCATATATTACGATGTTTGTTTATAGCAATGAAGTTAATTTAACGAGCCTTTGTTATTTCTTACTTCATTCTTAACACAGACGTAAGTGTTGCAAGTGTAAAATGTTTTATAGGTAATTGTGAAACTAACAATGCAATTTTGAAAAAAAAAAACTGTATGTATCAAACGTTTTATTTGTATTATTATTGATTATATAAAGGTTACGTTTAAAACGTAATAATATAATAAGTAATAATTACGTTAAATATGTTTGTATTACATAATATCTATGACAGATTCTGAAAATTATTTAATTAACAAATCTTTCGAGGTTGACAGTTATAGGGTTTTTTTTTCGAACTGACTATGCTATTGACCTATCAAGGTCTTAACAGCTTCACTGGACTACCGTTATAGGGTTTGTATTGTTGTATAACTTTGATATCGTAAAATTAGAAGTTTATCATTTTTGACAAAATACCTCAACGCTTCTACCGATTTTAAGTTACTTCTGTTTAATTCTATCATTATTATTTACTCCCTACCATATTCTAATTCATATTTTGAAAAATGTTCTATTATTTAAATTTTTTGTTATATCATAGGAGACAAACGGACAGGTGGGTCACCTGATTTTAAGTGATCACCACCGTCCATAGACACTTGCAACACCAGGGGAGTCACAAGTGCGTTGCCAACCTCTCTTGGTGGAGAGGGTAGTAAGGGAAGGGGGAAGGGGAGGGGAGATAGGACCTCCGGCGCTCTCACTGACCGAACGAAACGCAACAATGCAAGCACTGTTACTTCACTTCGGTTTTCTATGAGAGGGTGGTACTCCGGTCGATCTGACCCATTCATGCTGAAACCATTAATAGCTTCACCGTAGCACTACCACCTACTAAAATTTATTTGTTATTAACTTGTTATTAAGCCTTCACAGGATCAGTTAAGACATTTTAAAGATTACCCTGGACGAATGATAGATAATTAAATTTTATTTTTATGTATTATGGATTAACATGCACGAATTCGTGGATTATATCTACTATGGTACATTTTTTTAGTGCTTTTATAGGTTTAGCGTTTGACCGCAATCTTATCTAATGCCAAATAGCGATTTGTGCTAAAATGGTAAACACCCTACATATAAAGGGGCGCTGGTTCTCAACCTGCAACTGTTGGAACACCAACAGCCAATAGCCAGGTGGAGTTAGAAGAAGCCCTACCATTATACTATCTATGGTTTCATAACGATGTTCTCCTTCACCGAAGACTACGACTTAATGGATTGACGGGAATCTAAACACACTATCAACTACGCCATCATAAATTTCTATTAGATATCTCTTTGTAATACATTTTATTCTATTTACATTTCGAATAAATCGTTTAGAACATACCTTCAGGTCATTTGGGAATTCATATAATTCGGAGTCACTGATGATCAATGGATTGTTGGCTGGAGTGTAAGGCTTGTTGGAGTTCCAGCAGCCGACACCATTGCGATTCACCTGAAGAATATAACAAAAATTACATTTCCTTTTAATAATTTATATAACGTCCACATTTGTGATTAAAGTAATTAGTATGCTAATTTGTATGCCCGCTAAGTTATGAAATGTAATTGTAATAAATTATAATTTCATTATATAATAATTAATAAACGTATAAATAAAAGTAACAAATAAAATGTCTTTCATGTTTGAGGTTTAGAACTCAGATTATTGATTAATGTTATCGATGTAAGTACACAAATATTGTAAAGACTTTCTCAATGACCATTGTTAGTTTTTTAATCGACGAAAAAAAACGGAGCAGGTTCTCAAGACCATGCGTATATTTTTTTATTTAATGTATGACACCACGCATAACTATTTACAAAGTTATCCGATTAAACAAAATATTGGAAAGGGTGTACTCCGAAGTTGGTTCCATATAAATTTAACAAAAAAACTCCAAGGGCAGGAAAACAGGGGATGATTTATAGTTCAGTTTCAAAAATTAAGCATGTAGTAATCGGTAGATTAAAGCTACAAAAAATTATAAAATAAAATCTTTTTACCATAAAAATTAAACTGCCGAAAAAACTAGCCAGGCAGATATACAGAGAAATATAATTCCAGGTTTTTTAATAAAATAAACTAACACTGGTCATTGGGAAAGTCTTTACAATTTTTTTGTACCTTACATCGATAAGGTTAATCAATTATCTATATTTACAATTTGAATAGGCATGTCACTACAAACTACGATGACCTTGTATAAAGTGAACGTGTCTATTCAGAACAGATTTTATTTAACGCGAATACATAACATTTGTAGTTAGTTTAATGACATCATTGACATTTGCACATCTACTAAGATAACTTTAGAGCAAATATGGGTAGACTTTAGAAAGTTATGGGTCAAATCTTAAGATGGTACCATTATTAACAAAGTTGCGGGCCGTAGATAAAAGGGAATTATATAAAACACTCCTTACTCTATGTATACCAGGTGAAAGGTTAAACACTCGCAGTATTTTAGGATATGTTACTTCATGATCATTTAACATATAAAATAATAATATCAAAACAAATACTAATAAACAACCAAGAAAACCTAAGTTAAAACTTGTTCTAAGACTTTCAAAAGTATAGCTACAAACGTGTAAATAAAATAATAAATCTAAGTGCAATGACCGGTGCCAAAAGATATAATGGGCAACCCGGAGTTAACAACTTTCGATAGTAAAACGGGCACTAAACCCTTTTGTTTTATTCCTGACGTTCCATTTCAAATGAAAGTAAATCACCCGACGGTCATTGACACTGTGCTTTAACGAAGACGCGTAAAGGGTTGTGAAGAATTGTTGTATTTTTATAGATAATTATGTCATTTTAAATTGATTTAGAACGAGAATCGACTGCAGAGTGTCATCCAGAAATATTACTACTGTCTAAACAGTCACCTGGTATATCAAGTGCAATACTGCCGTTCACAGAAAAAGAGACAGCGCTTTTGTTTTTGCAAAATAATTGATTGCTATACATATATATCGAAATATAGACACATATATTGTTACTCTTGTAATAGTTTTTTGTTTACCTATGCGCTTCTCTTCTTCTAAAAACGAAATAGTTTTACTTGTATAATAGTGTATGATATGCACGTTTTGCGACTTCGGTGGTACATCTAGTTTTTCTCCTATAGCCTTAAATGGTGTATCCTTACCAGTATGCTCCAATTTTCGGTATCTCGGTTCATTGATACAAAACGACGGTGGCATTGATAAGGAAGTGAGGAATAGGCTAAATGCAGGATAGATGAAATGGCGAAATGTGTCTGGGGTAGCCACGAATGCCTTTGAAGCTCAAGGGGGAGGTTTATAAAACTGTAATAAGACCAGTCATGCTGTATGCATCTGAGTGCTGGGCTACGAAAGAGACGGATAAGAGAAAATTACATGTGGCAGAGATGCGAATGTTAAGGTGGATGTGTGGTGTAACTAGAATGGATAAGATTAAGAATGAGTATATTTGAGGAAGTATGAAAATAGTACCAATGACAGAGAAGTTGAGGAGTAATAGGTTAGCATGGTATGTCATGAGGAGAGATGAAGACCATGTAACTAGAAAAGTGTTGAGTATGATTGTGGATGGACATACGAGGAGAGGAAGACCGAAAAAGATATGGATGGACTGTGTGAAAAATGATATGTGTGTAAGAGGTGTGAATACTGAGATGACATTTGACAGGAGAGAGTGGAAAAAGAAAACATGTTGTGCCGACCCTACTTAGGTGGGATAAGGGTAATGATGATGACGATGCATTATTCAATTCTTCGTTTTTTTTTAATAGTCAAATGCAGGATTTCTCATGGCAGTAAAATAGTGATGGTACATCAATCTACATATTATCGTTGATATCGCGGTCAATCTCATTTCAAATTATTGGCTTGAAAGTTTCAGTTATGACTGTCCATCATAAAAAGGGACTGTTTTATGCTATGTGCTTCCACAAACGCAATTTTTATCGCACATGATTCTAAGTTTCGCGGGCCGGATTAAAATCCCTAGAAGTGTCTGTTTTTGACGGGATCGTGGTTCGTCATGCCGTAACTTTTATATTTTATTCATGATCTTGTGTTATTTGAACCTGTATTTGGTAATATTGGTGGTATTTTAGGTAATATAGTTCGGTTATTGTGCATAAGTAAAGTGAGTGAAAAATAATACCGCGGAGCATGAATTCTGAGTTGCCACAGAAATTCCATGGAAAATTCTAAGAAAGGGGCCCATCTTGTTGGAAAATTAAAATTATCATGAGATACTTGTAATACTATTACAAGACAATAGCAGTAATAATCTAGAACAGGGATTCCCAAACTGGGTCCCGTGGAACTTAGGGTTTCCGTAGAATAGTCATTAGTGTTCCGCCAAATTTATATTTATACAAAAAACAAATACAGGTCAATATTGGATGCTACCCCAGATATACGCATACAATTGTCGGACATAATACCGAACTATAAAACAATTATTTATAAAACAGTAAAACAATTTCATTCTTCACATTAAAACTTTAAGTTAAAAATATTGTATTTCAATTATATTACATGTTTCTTTAAAAAAAAGTTCTTATATAAATTTCAGTGTTCATTTTTAATCATTTGATATGGGATTACATAAAATAAAATGTATTTGGTTGGTGTCCGTTATTTTTAAAGTTTAGAAACCCCTGATCTATATGATTGGTTGCTAAATAAAACGAAAAAAAAATCACGAGCGGACAGTATTCGACACGTGGGCCGGAGTTATTCATACTAGTGGGCGCCCAGAGGTCGACATTCGACCATAGTTCATTGATTTTTTAAAGTGTGAATTTTATTAGGGTTCTTTTGTCAAAGGGTATTATGTTATAATATCATTGTAGAATGTAGAATGAAAAAGGGTAATTGGAACGTAAGAGTAAAATAATACATACAGTCGAGCATAGCAACCTCCTTCAAAACCATTTTTGAAGTCCTTTATTGACAGATGTCAAAATGTCTTTTTAATTTACATGTGTGTATATGTTGTGTAAAATTGAAGCAGTAGTGTGAGTAATGCATATTTTAATTAATAATGTATTTCTAATGCATTTTATATAAAATAAATAGCTTTCTGCACTTCTCCTCCATATAAACTTTAACTATGCCAAGTTTCACGTTCATCCGTTCGCCCAATTCCGTTAAAAAGGGGTACAAAGATTAGGCTTCACGTATTAATATATAGATGATACTTTTCAAGATACTTAAAAAGAAACAAAACTTTAAATGTGTATTTTCGTAAAATGACTAAATAATATTTTTATATGTTTCTTACCTGTGTGTAAAACAAGACGTGAGTTTTAGGATCGTAGTAACTCGCCGACGCTTGAGTCCGTTCACCCCGGTCGCCCAACAACTTTGAAAAGAAATAAAAATTATTCCATCTCTTATAAGGGCCTTAATAAAAAAAAAAGTATTCATATTTCGTACAGTTTACGTAATACTGAGTTAAATTTAATACTAACTAGGGGTTTTCCGTGACATTATATTGTTTTCTGATATATTCATAACGCAAAGTAAGTATTCTGTGTCCTATTGCAGATCCCAATCTACCTCTGTGCTAAATCTCATTACAATTTGTTCAAAGATTTACTCGTGAAAATGTAAAAAATCTTCGATCAACAATAACTAGATAAAGGGTCGGCGCGAAAAATACGTCTCGGAAAATAAAAGCTCACTTGAAATGTGTGCCCTTATTTTGTTTAGTTTGTTTGAAACACAGCCAATGTAAGCCCGTTTCACATGCCGCAGTGTATTCAAAAGATGCAAAAATAATACCTGAAAAAGCAATTTAACGGCCGGAGTATCCTACTTTCGCTAAATACATGTTGAAGTTATATTTTAAGCTTTAAACTAACAAATAATATCAAATTTTGAACAAAATTACCGATTTTAAACCTGTGTTACGAATGTTTGGCCTCGTCACGCACAAACAAGCACAATAACGTGAAAACGTACTTTATTCATTACGTGTTAAGGTCGAATTCACATTAAATGTTGTTTATGTTGTCTTTTCATTTGCGAAGGGAGTAATTCATTACTTTGCTCGTTTTATCGTAAGCATTAGATAATATTTTGAACATTTGTGACTTTATTACTAGGTGTTATGGTTGTAATTAGGTTGAACTTAAAACTGTTTTAAAACTTTTAGTAAACAAATAGCTACACATAAGTATATATTTACGCGGACAGATTTTAGTTTCAATTTTGTACGTGACCCTTTATCTAGTTATTGTTGATCGAAGTAAAAAATAGACAAAGAGAGTCACTTTTCCGTTTACAATATTATCTTTATATATGTATGTATATAATTCTTTTGTCCGCGTGTATGTGACTGAACTCAGGAGGAACTCAGGAATGACAGATTTCAGTGAATTTTTTTATGTGTGCGTTCAGATGGATTCACAATTAAACCCAGTAGGTGGCGGTATGGTTGACTTTTATGGTTATTTTTATTATCAAGGCAGACATTATTTATTATCAACGTCCGCCGTGCCCGCCAGTTTTGGATATCATTGTGTCCTCATATACGTATCTACTACCAGGAAATTGTCCACCTTTAACTAACTGCACAGACGTATCACATGTATTGTAAGTCATGCTTGATATAACACTAAAAACATATTCAACAAAATATTAACTATTTAAATTAGGATTTTTTTATAACACTATAATACAATTAAATTGAAACGTAAGTATCTGTTACAAATAAACCGTTATACTCAACGTTTACTTAATTGTTATGCACTTTATGTACTAAGTGGTCAAACCTTGAAATCGTGGAACGCTTCGTTCTTGTCTATGTGCGTGTAATTGCGTAAAAGCTCAGTCGAGACACAGAATTCCTTTGTACTTGAAAATGCGTGGAAGAACATTGTTTTATATCTGTAACAATTAAATGAAACAAGTTCTCGCAAAAAAATGTAATTATCAACAATAGCATAATTAGCCTATACGCATTAGCAACATTGCATCAGCCATTTGAACTCTGTTCAAAAATCCCTTTATTTATTTCGGGGTTAGCGTAGAAGGCCAAAATCCATTTATACTTTGGTAATCTTGTCTATTTAGGAATCGTAAAACTATTTTTAATCTAAATATATTAGTATATTTGATAAATGACTTAATTGATCGAAACGCGAGTTAATTATGCTTAACGTATATGAACCAAGGCCTACGTGAATAAAAAACGATCATAAGAGCCGCTCACTCGCCATTCAGTTACATTGAGTATTAAATTGATTTAAATAGTTTGCAAATATATACAGTTACATGATGTCACCAGAAACAGTTTTAAAGGATATTAAGGTCGTTCAGTACTTCCGATGATAACCTTATATAAATATCAGAGTAAGCAACAATTATTTCAGACATTGACAGACATTTATTCAAAATTATAGTGAACACTGACCCCTCAGTGCGTAAAAATATAAGATTGGAAGAAACTCAACATTTTTTACTAAGCCCTGCAGGTGTGTTTCAATACATACACTGGAGTCAGTACTTTTAGATTTAGCATTTTGAACCATATAGCCATTTAGCATCAAGTATAAAATCATATAAATATCATATAGTAGTTAGTCAAACGCTAAGACCAAAAAAATAAACTATAGAATAATGAACCGTCGTATTTTCTCTTCTTGACCTAATACATATTCCTTTCAAGGTTTGTTTCTGGGATAAGAAAGTTATTGGTAGTTTTATAATTTTGATCTATTATAAGCCTTAAATACATTTGCCAGCCAGTCCTCATTTACGTATAGCATATACCTAAACGCCACAATGTTATTTAACATCAAGTGAGAAGTGATTAAATGCCGAAACCAATAGATTACAAAAAAGAAACACTCTTAACATTTATCATTAAGTGAAAATTAGTATCATATCATCTTTTATATGTCTAGTTTTATGACAAGCTTTAATGTTATTAACATAACTCACCCATTATCATGCGGTTCTGAGAGTGCTAAGCTAAACACGCCGTCGGTCCATTGGAACTTGATACCATTGACGTCATATGAACCGGAAAGGGGATCGAAGAAGAAATAATGATGCTTCAACCTCCAGGAGTCATTTTGCTTAAGGCTGTAGACAACGATTCCATAGCCTCCTAGGTCTGGCACGTAAGCAAACGCATTATCGCACGAATTTTTCTCTACATCTACAACCTGGTAAAGAATTGAATAGTTTTGTGAATATAATAAAATAATACAGATTGTAGTTGAAAGTAGGTTTTTGGGAAGTTTACTAAATTTTTTAAATAGGAATTGTGCTTTAATAGTTGTCATTGTACGAATACGGGTACGATGTAGTTCGGTACGGATATGATTTATAAAAAAACCTATTCCTCAATAAAATGTGAACTAACAAGTTTTCTTTGAAAAACCAAATAGAAGCTTATACTTATCCTTTAGTTGGGAAAAGGTAAATGAAGATGTTTATTAAAAAAAATTGTACAGATACTTAATATATTAGCAAAGAAGGAGTCATCTGTCATATCAGTAATCTTGAAGAAGTATCTGTGCAAGAGCTGATCCGTGTTTAAGTCGAAGATCACAATCGACGGTCCAGCTATTTGGTTTGGTGATCCTGGAAATATAAACTCATAATTAAGAAAGGTAAATATTAATAAATTTGCCATTTATGTATCTTTACATATACATTTCTTCTGTACGTGTGTATTGTATATTGTAGATGACTGTATATTGTAGATGTAAAATTATACACTGTAACTTGCTTCGGTACGTCCTTCGCATTTTGGTATCAGCTATTATTTATTCAACTGCCTTTTGACTTTCACCGTAAAATGCCAAAAGGCGTATATGATGCCAAATATGAACTCCACCTATTATGCAGTTGTCAGTTGGAAGTATTGTATTTTAAAAGTAATACACAATTGTTAATTCACTTATATTTTTGTTTCTATGCTTACTGACCCTAGAGGATAGGGTTTGTGTCAGTATTTCTGAATATATTTGCTATGTTGCTGAATATATATTCAGTGACATAAACATATGTTTATTCAGTGGCTTTTCTCCATACGGAATTATGGAGGATTACTCAATATCGAGCAGTTTTTTTGAAATTCAACATTACTATTCTGCTACCAAATATTTCCTGTGCGATTTCATTTACATTGACACAATACAAAAACTGAAGTAACAAATACAGGCAACTAAATAAGTTCCGGGTTATTAAGACTATATTCATGCATTATATCTGTCATTATGTGCGTAGTAAATAGGTGTAGCTAACAGTTTTTTATTTCAACGGAATTATTTATATACACAAAAGCATACCGAGAACAGTAACCATGAGTAAAAAATTAATGGTCTGTTTAACTAAACACACAAATATATGATAGGTATATAACATGAATAACTTTAACATCAATCGATACATGACAATAGTTTTTGGTTTTATATATGTCACATATAAAATACCTTTTATAAATGTTAAACAATACATAAAAACTAATCAAAATTAAGTGTATACTTTGATATAAAGAATGTCTTGAATTGTAATTATTTAATGCATAAAAAATTCTAACCGTAAAATGTAAGCAATCACCGAGAAAATACAATAAAGAGTACAGCTATAAATAAGTCTAAAATTATTCATTGGTGTCAACCTTCATTCTACGAGGTTGTCTAGTTACTGCTACCTGTATACTGTGTTGAAGCACAGATACGAAAGAAAGAAAAAACTATGTAGTCACGTCGAGTCAAAAGTTTCGAAATCTATATTACGGGATAAGAATTTTAATTTGGTAAGCCTCCTAAGTGGTTCCATAATAATACTACAAAATACCGTCAAAATAAACAATGATTCGACAAAATGAGAAACGTTATGTAGCAAATTTGTTTAAATACAATAGTATTTTACACAATGACGTAATCTTACCTAAAATATCTGCTAGTCCTGAATCCATAACCCACAATCTATCGCAAGCATCTACAAATACTCTAAACACTGATATTATCGAGCTGTTCGAAGGCAAATCCGTTGCTGTATCAGACACTAAATTGTCTTTAAAAGATGGGTACGGCTTCAGAGGTTGATCTTGAGATCCGTTTATGTCAATATAATTTAGCGAAGACGCTACACCGTTCTTCCATTTTGGTACTGTGACGAAAAGTTTGTTTTTCCAGCGTGCTAAGCCTAACGGTAAGTTACTCGCTGGTACGAAAGTTCCATCCTTGATAGCGTTTTCACGGTCAGCGGGCGTTTCCCATACATAATCCAGCTCTTTCCATGCGAAACGCAATTGCGGGTGTACTGCTCTGCATACTGATACAACCGCTAAGGCGATGATGAAACTAATCGCCCTCATGGTTGACCTGAAAACAATACTCTTCTTGAATAATTTTATCACTCCTTTCTGTGTGTGTAGAATACATTTTATACAACGTTTGTATAATGGGTTGTGTGCCGAGGAATCGTTTAACATTAGGCCTGTTGCTACTTTACACCATCTTGCCGCTCGTCGTCAGTAAGGAATTCATCCTTAAACCTTGTAACCGAAATGGTCACGAACGGTCTATTTCCTGAAGAGGCTTTTACTATGAACGCTCCGGTTGTGGAAAGAGTTTCCAACTGAGGATTTTCCAGGGGACTACAGTATGGAATTCTTTAAGAGGTAGGTAGGTTATTGAAGGGTCGGCAACGCGCATGTGACACTTTCGGTGTTACAAGCGTCTATATGCTGCGGTGATTGCTTACCATCAAGCGACCCGCATGCTTGTTTGCCATGGTAGTATAAAAAAATAGTATTTACAATAGTCTTTAAGTAATATTCAACTATAGTTTTATTAATATCTATCAGATCGAAAGTTATCTCAATTGAACACAAACTTCATCGAAATGTTAGGTAATATATAAAAGATCTCCACGATCCCGTTATCTACTTAATGTTATTAAGAAAGCAAAATAAAATTAATCTTAAATTATAGGTCGGTATTTTTCAATAGCGGTAACTCAATTCATCTTAAGTTAAATTTCGTAACATGGTAATGACAATATTGTGAAGCAGAACATCTCACAAACTGCACAATAATAGCTAGCTCACGTTTTTGCGGACGGTTTCTGATCTCATTATTGAGAAACGACGAGATTCATGTTCTTCCTTATCCGAACAGATCGCGCTTGTTATGCATTTTAAAGGCATGGGAACTGTTACGGTGTTACGTAGATTTTAAAAGGTATGTTGATATATTCTAATAATTATAATGATGAAAATTAAAATCAAATATTTTACTTAGTATGTAAATAATTACTGTATAACAATATTCTTGTTTGTTTTTAAATATTATGTGTATAATTGACTTTTATCAAATTATATTATCAGGCAATTATCATCTGAGATAGATAAATTCCAACAAAGTTTAGCCGACCATCATGAAAGTCGTTTTTTTTCAAGAATATTTATGAAGGAAGTCAATTAGCTATCAGGAGACGCTGCACTATTTATTATTACGTTTTATATTGTAATTTAACACAGACAAAATCTCGAGCGGTTGCCTGTACACTAAAAATGACGAGCCTAAATACGGTAAAGTCCAAGATTAATGTCGAACAACGATATAAAAACAAACATTACGCCGACTAACAATTTATGTTTGAATTTGTATAAATAACTTGTACTATAGACCAGATAGAAGTGAGGTTAAATAAAAAAAAACAATAGTAAGCTAATATCTACGTACGTATAAAAATTTTAAGACATTGAATAATGTTCAATTAATTTTACGCTTAAGAAATGTTGAGTTGACCAAGTTTGTACATCCTACATTCATGTAACCTATCAATATAAACAAGTGGCTGCGTCTTTCAATTATCTGGCATAATATATAACGATTGTATAATGTATCCAATTATAATGATATTAGAATACTAACCTTAAAATGTATTTGTTATATATAGTGTTTTATAAATGTTATTCCTACTAATAATAGAGGCACTTAGGAATCAAGTAACTATGAAAAAAGCTATTAACTGTGAACTGTGTATCGGCAATTAAAATAAATTGTCCTCGGCCATTCCTATTACTCACACATTGTCAAAAAATTTAACGAACATAGTTCGCATATCCGAGTATAGCTGTCATACGTGTTTTTGTTACTTCCCAATGGTGCCTTAGTTAAATAAACTTGTCGTAAGGAGAGTGAATGTAGTATGATTCTATTTGATAAAATAATAGTTCAGTGTCAAGGCCTGCGAGTGATTTGCTATAATCGATTGATATATCGAGGTGAGTCACGTGTCCAGAGGACTATAACAAAACCAGGCAGTTAATTCATGTTACGTATGAAGATGCCCAAGTTAAAATAAATACTACAAATACTATAATGCGTCATATACTAAACCTATGTAATTATGTCGCTTTTACTAGTTAATTACACTAATATCTTATTTAAAAAACATATTATTTTGATGAATATTTATGACGTAAACATTTTGTTTTTTTTATTTTATACTACGTCGGTAGCAAACAAGCATGCGGGCCGCCTGATGAAAAGCGGTCACCGCAGCCTATGGACGCCTGTAACATCAGAAGCGTTACATGCGCGTTGCCGACCCTTAAGTAACCTATTTATAAACGTCTCAAGATTTCGTTTTAAAAATATCAATAAATGTGTGGTCAGTTATTTATATTTTTCTTTACATAATCATTAATGTTTGTTATGCATTGTTTTATTTGTTATAAATTATTAGATTTAATAAAGGTAAACGAACATGGCGTAAATATATTTATCCATTGTCATAATAGGCATTGTTTATCTGTATTTTCAACTATGATAGCTTTGTTATTATCATACGGGTAAAAGTAATAACAATTGGTGACACATAATTCCTCCGAACTGGGTTTTACCGTTTATCAAATGAAAATACATACCAATAATCTGTACGATTTTATGTGTAACTCACATTTCATATATACTAAAAAATAGCGATATTGTTGGAATAGTATATTTGGAAGGTGGTAGATCCACGCAGTAGCAATTACTAGTTTCAGCGTGAATGGGTCGGCTCGTCCAGGGTAGTACCACCCTCTCACAGAACACCGACGTGAAGTAACAGTGCTTGCATTGTTGCATTTCGTTCGGTCAGTGAGAGCGCCGGAGACCCACCTCCTTTCCCCATTTCCCTTCCCCTCTCTCCTTTCCCTATCCTTCCCCCGTATACAGGCTGGCAATGCACTTGAGACTCCCCTGGTGTTGCTAGTGTCTATGGACGGTGGTGATCACTTAACATCAGGTGACCCACCTGTTCATTTGCCTTCTTTTGTCATAAAAAAATCTATAATTCAATAAAATAAATTAACGTATATTTCAAAACAGTAATAATTGATTAGTTTACTTTAAATGAATATGACTGCTTAGGTGTTCCAAGTTCTGCATTACCTGACTTACTATCCATTCTAATCGATATTAAACTTAGGATAAATTCAACAGGGTACACTATAGAAAATTAGTTACTACGAAGAATAATTAGTAACAATACAATATAAATAAGAATAGATTATTCTCTACATATTAACATTTTCTCAATGAAATAATAAAAATAAGTCTTGTTCAAAAAATTCAAAATATGTCATTTTGAATTAGGTCGTATGAAATAACTGTGACAATATTTTATTCAATAAAATTACACTGTCTCTAATTAAAAACGTTTTGTGGATATATTTTTGTATAGTCTGTAGGTAAATGAGGTTCAGGCTGCCAATTTTTACAGAATGTGTTTACAAACGTATTTGTTCTTATATATGAAACATATTTCAATTCTACTGTGTATAAATAATAGGGTGTGCCAAAAAACGACAATTTTTTTTTTGCTCTCAGTCCTAAATATCACAGAAAATGACCCAACAAAGATCTTGTTAAAAGAGGAGATCAAAATTGCAATTCTAAGAGGTTCTCCATCGAACTCACAGTTTTTCCATATAAATAACATGAGACAAATGGGTTTTATTACGTTTTAACCTTGCAAACTGTGATAAAATATTTTTTTTTAAACATTTGAATGGGCCTTTTTAACCGACTTCAAAAAAAGGAGGAGGTTATCAATTCGTCTGTATTTTTTTTTATTATTATTTTTGGTACAAAAAATCCTCTTGAGTCTAATTTTATTATATTTATTACTAGCGCGCCCGGCAGACGTTGTCCCGCCCTGATTATAAAAAAATCCTAGACAAATTATATACCAAAACGTTCCTCATGAATCACTTTATCCACTGGACAAAACCGCATAAAGATCCGTTCAGTAGTTTTTGAGTTTATCGCGAACAGACAGACAGACAGACGCGGTAGGGAACTTTGTTTTATACTATGTAATGATTATATTAATATACAGAAGTAAGTTATGTACATAATTTAATTTTCAATTGTATATACTCACGCACCAAAAATATAAATATTATTTTTCTCTTTGATACCTAAAAACAATTGTATAACTTGTCGAATAAAAGAAAGTATCTGTTTGAGAGCGTTATCATATGTACTGTGCACATCCATTTCACTTTTTAGAATGGTGTCAAGTTACACTTTATTTGTGTGGTTCATTAATGTACAATAATATATTATTGTGTATTATTGCTTTTAAATATAATTTTTCAGTTTATTTGGCATGAGCGGTTACAAAATGTTTAGACTGAATATACTAATATCATAGAAAATATGGTTATTGTTTTAACTGAATAGTATTTACAGTGATTATATACAGAAAAGGTGAAAACATAAAAAAATATTTCGGAGAATTCTTTATCAGATTCGGCTTTGTTTCTTTTCACAAGGCAAGATTAATATTCATTAATCACTATGAAAGGGTATAAACTTTGTTGTGCTGTAAATAATATTCAAAAGTATAATTTAATTCAGAGGTTTCCAATAAAATAAATTCTCGAACTGACTACGCTATTGACCTAGCAAGGTCTTAACAGCTTCACCGGACTACTAAGGCGAACGCTTAAGGCACTCAGCCGATATGGTTTCCAATATCTTACTCCCACTTAGGCCCTAATCAAAATCTCTGTACAACAATATTAAACAGGTATAGAAATAATTGTAACTATCATACATATAATAAAAATAAAGCGTATGTATGTAATATCAAAACAAAAAAAAATTACTGATTGGGTATGAAAGTATACACGCTATTAATAACAAAAATGCAATTTTTAAATCTTTGTCGGTCTGTCTGTCTGTTTGTTCCGGGTAATTTCCGAAACGGCAGGACCGATTTTGACGGGAACTTCACTGACAGATAACTAAAACTACGGCGGGTTACTTAGGCTACTCCAAATTAGACTAGCTGTTAACCGTGGCTTCGCCCGCAGTGCTATCTCCAAAACCGTTAGATAAGTTTTCACGAGACTTCCACTAGCAGATAACTGACTTTACAAAAAGTAATTTAGATCATTTTAGTTCATACTAGCTACTAACCGTGGCTTCGCCCATAATGTTATCTCCAAAACGGTTCGACCGATCTTCACGAGACTTTCACTGGCAGATAGCAAACCTTATAAAAAGTCATTTAATTTGTTTTAATTTACATTAGCTGTTAACCGTAGCTTCGCCCGCTGTGCTATCATGAAAACGGTTAGACCAATTTTCACAGGACTTTCACTGATATATAGCGAACCTTATGAAAAGTAATTGAGGTTATACTATTTTAGACAAGCTGTTACCCGTGACTTTGTTTGCATGAAATTTAGCAACATTTCAACTCATTCTTTATTTTAAATAAGAGAAATAATTATCAGCTTAATCTTTACAATTCGACATTATAATTTTTAATAACTTTAATGATATAAATATAACATAGAGGTCTTTCTAATAAGATCTTAGATTATAAACGTATTACGTAAAGAGTTCCATAATACAATTTCTTGCGGAACAGACAAGCCTTTTTTTTTTGTATAGTCACAGAATCTTAATTATAATGGCAATGTATATTATATGTAATGTAAATGTAAATCTTTACAATAATATTTTAACTTATTGTTTCATAAGTTCCTTATACAGTGTAAGTGAGCACTGAGGTTATATGGTGGGTTAAGGTTCCAAATATGTTGCTGATGACAAACCTTATTTAGCACGCTGTTAGTATTTATATATATAATGTACACGTTACATGTCACTTTTAGTGGCGTGCGCGTCGACTTACAATTGTTTTTAAAGAGCATTTCTATAACTGTAGATAGTCTCACAATTTTATACTTCTTTAATACGAATTAAAAAAACTGCGTGCGGAGCTGCGGGTACAGCTAGTTTTAATTATAAAAATGACAATATAGCAAGCAAACAATAATCTTAAAGAACTTCGTTTTTAACCGGAACGGTAGTGCCGCTCAAGCAGAAACTATAAATAGCTTACCAAAGCTAAAGCCTACAGAAAAATTGTAAGGCTAAAAGATCCCATCAGACTTCGTAACTATATAATAATAATCATAAATACAGTGGTACAACAAAATAATCCCAAGGAGGGTTGATGTCAGGCAGGCGGTCGATCGTAAAAGTTAGGCCAAATCATATACCACAACACGGCAAACATGTTGTACCGACTCTACTTATGTGGGTAAGAAGAAGAAGAGAAATAATTGTAATTGAGATAAATTTCGCAGTTCAGAGGTTCACTTAAAATTATATTTTCCCGAGTACATAAAAGATAAAGTATGCCTATAGATTCCTCACATCCTCGGTGTTTCAAGGTGCAACGGTGTTAAGGTGCACGCTGTTAAACTCCCTGATTTAATGAAAATAAAATATGTTCTTTCGTGTCAGTATATTATATTTTTATTACTTAGTAATGTGGGATAATTATATACTAAAAACTATAATTTTCATATGTAATGTTTGCAATAAAAGAAATGTTATTTCCAGTTTTCTCTTGTTTGTTTTCATAACAGTTAAATCAGTAATTATCTACGTAACTTGCGTTCGTAAGTGAATATACAGAAATTCCAAAGATTATATCATAAAAGTAGTTTGTGCTTATGAATCGAATTGTTCTAAATTTTATTTTACAAGCAGATATTGATATATACACTGCTATAAATTGCATAGAGTATATTAAAATATCTTGTCTAGTAAATTATTCACGTTGATCTGTTTAAAAATAATATATTATATGTTAACTTAGAAAAAAGATATGGTAATGTAATCATTCTGCAATCTTTTAATTTGTTTCAATCACTTTGCCTTTTAATTATAACTTATTGTGTTTAAGGCGTTTGTATGCAATTACGTATAGAAGGCTTATTTAAACAATGAGGTGATTGTGCTAATCAGACTGGCGCCTAAGCAAAATTAAAAGTATGTAATTATACTGCATTATATTAATTTCAACATACTGACGTTTACTAATTACAGTACAAAAATTAATAAGAGCTCAGCGAGCATTATTAAAGGTTAAGAAGATATTATCACTATTTTAATTGAATGTTATTTATAGTGGTTTATAGTGGATAAAATGTGAAATGAGAAAAAATATTTTGCGCGATTCTTTATCAGATTCGTTTTTGACAAATAAGGTAAAATTAATAATCATTAAACACTGTTAATATATACAATCTTTGCTATAGAATGTATAATATTCAAAAGTACAATTTAATGCAGACGCTCACAAACTCTTACTTACTTCCTATTACGCCCGAATGAAAATATATATACAACAATAATAAACAGGCTTAGAAAGAACACTAACTGTTGTGATATGCTTCGCAATCAGAAACTCATTTTAAATGTATATTATTAATCCTATAACTTATCCTTATCAAGAATGTAATTCAATTTGCAAAGAACTATCTGTTTTTCATGTTATCCTTAGAAGGCATGTTCTATTGGTCTATATTGGCATAAAGCGAACATATTACTAAGTATGCCCAAGTGAATCCAGGAAAAAAATTGTCTATTATGCTCTATGCTATATAATAAAATCAACAAAGCTATTAGTATTCATCGATTTATTAAAAACAAATGTAAACAGATTATCTCACATTCGCCTAACGTATAGCAAAACGATGAGCTATTGTCTTTTACCTAGTATTGCTAAAAATAATTTCCCGTATACCGCAATAGTATGAAAGTACACTCTAATCCAAACATATCACAAAACAAAATATATACACATGTACATACACTCACACTTGTTTACAAGCTTTTAGTTTGGTAGTTCCTTATGTTATATTATATTACGTATAACCAATATAGTTCCTTAATACTTTCAGTTGTAAGTCTCCTTGTTTACAAATTATTGTTTAAAACATGTTTCACGAGATTGGCGATAAGTAACTGCAATACAGTTTCCAACTACAGTAGTTGCTAAGGTCTATGTTGTTAATTCTTTATAAATTATGTTATCGTTGAAACAAATGAATAAAATAATAAATAAGAAAATTATTGACTTATATTTTAAAAGGGATAAATTAGGTAAAATTTTTACAAATGGAAATCTTATTTCTTTAAATTTGTACTTACACGTAACGTCCTAATATGAATGTGATCGACGATCGCCAGATAGACTGTATGGTACCAATACACGACCGGTTCAAAGTAACCACGAAGACAGACTAAACAATTCGAGGTCTTACCTTCTATTATATATCGACAACTTCTATACAATCGAGTTTGTAACTCATCATTTTCGAACTATTGTATTATAAGCTTCAAAAGTTTGATAATTATCTTGATGTCTATAACCGTCAACATAGATTAAAATCAGTTTCATGTTGCATGATTATTACATGGGATTAAAACATTATTTCTTAGGAAATATTATAATTGCAGATTGATTATATTTTCTTGAAATATAAATTATTCATTATAAACTTTTCATTAATTATTAATCAGGTTAATTTGAGTAATTTACAATATGACACCTCTTGAATCATTAAAGAGTCTTTACGAATTTAACATCTTAACTTGGCTGTCCCTAAATTGGATAATTTTATAAGTTTTACCAAACATTTTTACAAGCTAATTTTTGTGTAAATAATGCTAATTAGTTATCCCATGTTGTAAACCATAGGTCCCCATGCTTTTTTGCACAATATTTTTCCAATTCCCCAACTTTAGATATGTTTGACATATGTGGTTTTATCATACATGTCCATATGTCTTCATTTTATCAAAGCATTATTTACGTAGGTTTTTTTTTTTCGAACTGACTACACTATTGGCCTAGCAAGGTCTTAACAGCTTCTCCGGACTACTAAGGCGAGCGTTTAAGGCACTCAGCCGATTTTATTTTGACAACTAGCTCAAGGTTGCGCGGCACACCTCGGCTCGGGCTGTTGCCTGATTCATGCAATTTGAGACCTATCGGAGCTAACCTAAGCTTAGCTACATATTCATATTTATATGAGTTATTGAAACATATATGTGTACCAAGCATACATACCTCAACAACTCTTATATGTATTTTGTGATGGATAATTCTTCTAAACTGTTTCAGTTCAATAAGGGAAAAACAAAAATAAAAACCCTTCCACTTTCATGTGTAAGCATGTGTGCGTGCACGTGTGTGGAGGTGATATGTGTAATATTGTTGCAGTGTTGTAAGATTTTGTGTCACTGTATCGCGTGAGCAGCGTACTCAAGGGCTCCACGCCGAGGGAACGGACCTAGGCTTGAGCAGCTGCCGAGGGGGGCC
Source organism: Antheraea pernyi (assembly GCA_015888305.1). Classification (NCBI taxonomy): domain Eukaryota; kingdom Metazoa; phylum Arthropoda; class Insecta; order Lepidoptera; family Saturniidae; genus Antheraea; species Antheraea pernyi. The sequence goes on along the minus strand of MU159251.1, from coordinate 156,947 downwards.
TAGTCTGGTATTTACGTAGACAGTATGTGTATAGGTAGGTATATGTATAAAATTCACGACCTGCACAAATGATGATTATCATTGACCCATAATTTGTATCTCATAGACTCTCAATTTCTTTTTTCGCTGACGTCGACCCCTCAGCCAGTAGTGAACAACCCCTGGGATTCGATATAAACCACTTTGGGATTTTTTTTCACACAGTTTTGGACACAGTATAAGCAGTAATTTAAAGTGTAAGTAAAGTTCAAAGTTTTTTTAATATATCATAGGAATCAAACGAACAGGCGCGTCACCTGATGTTAAGTGATCACCGCCGTCCATAGACATTAGCAACACCAGGGGAGTGGCCAGTGCTTTGCCAGCCTGTGTTTGGGGGGAGGGAGGAGGAGACGGAGGGAGAGGAGGTAGGCCTCCGGCGCTTTCACTGACCGAACGAAACGCAACAATGCAATGGAACGAACGTCGATTTTCTGTGGGCCGGGTGGTACTAGCCCGGGCAAGCCGACCCGATTCATGCTGAAACCAATAATAGGTTCAACGTGGCTCTGCCACCTACCTACCAGTGTAAGTATTAGGTTCTATAAAAAGGTTCTAAAGTACATTACCGAGTTGCTGGACAACGAGTTCAAGTACCATGTTAAACATTTTACTTTCAAAAGATTACTGTGAGGTAGAATATTACATGAACGATGATGACGTCTGAAAATAGTGATAAACGACTGGGAATAATATGTACTTCTATTATATAAATAAAAAATATGTATTACAGAAAAAAACAAAATCCGATCAAATTTGTAGCTACCGAGAATGTCGTCCTCTGTGGGAGACTGGCTGAAACTTTTGTAAATATTGTAAATAGAATATCGTTCAAACAATTGAACAAATAAATGAAATGTCGCATATCTGTATAAATACCTTTTATGATCATTTTAATAAACAGCCTATTTTACGCACTCCGAGTATTATCATTACGCTGTCCATGTCAGTCTAGAATATTCTAGTAGAGAGCCGAAGTTCCTACAAATTCATTATCGACTCTTTTCGACAACTAGGATGATTTTGTAATTGGCATTGGCATATAAGCTTATTTCATATCGACTTGTAATTTTGTATGGTTATTCGAATTAGGTTAAATTTATACTATTATAAATAAACATCCGATATAGCCGTAAACAATTTTATTTTAATTAGTATTTATACCGAATACGTAAAAAGTGCGTTAATTTTATGGTATTCAGATTACTTAAACCAATTAAAATAACCGACGGCTTATAATTATGCACGTATTTATATATAATAAATATATATATAAATATCTATCTATCTATCTATATATCTATATATATAATATAAAGTTTTGTTTTCGAGGAATCCTTGGTACTACTGATCCATCATCTTCTTATACCGTCTGATGTCTCAATACCTCCCAGTGTGCGAGCCTATTATTTCAGTCCCACACGACGCGGGCTCTTATTGTATGGAGTGAGCTTTTTATATATTTTTTTCGCCTATAAATCTGTACTAATGTTTGAAGTGAAACTTCTTTAGGCGCATGAGGGTAAAATTTTTACAGATGTAACGTCACGCAGGTATGCAACGGAAGTGACGTCATTTGCAGTAAACGCAGATTTTTCATCTATTTTTCAAGTCTCGAAAATCTAAAGTTCTAGATTTGTATAAATATAAACAAGACTTATAAATTAGTTCGCCAAAGAAGTTTCATTTCTGACATGTGTACATTGTACGCACGCACTTTTTTTTGTATGCCATTCATATTTCACATGTACAAAATTTACGGCTAAAATTGGATTTAGCTTATTTTGAGACGTAACAACACATAGATGATAATGTTTTAAACTATATATATATACATTGTTTTAGCTGAAGCTGAAAGCGATCAGGAACCGAGCAGTACAGTTGAAAATGCAGCAGCTACCGTGTGGAACGGCTGCATTAATATGGTGGATGTAGCTAGATTCTACGTCGCCGCTCATGAAGTATGATTATGACGTCATAATAACTTGAAATCGGAGGTGATTTTAATGGGCATGTGGGAAGAGAGAGTGGAGGTTATGAGAGAGTGCATGGAGGCTGGGGTTTTGGGAATAAAAACAAAGAAGGTGAAAATCTCATTCAAGCTGCAGTTGCTTTTGACCTTGCCATAGCTAACACTTTTTTCCAAAAAAGAGACCAGCACTTAATCTCATACAATAGTGGTAATCACACTACCCAAATTGATTATTTTCTCTTACGAAGAAATAATATTAAAATAGTGCAAGATTGCAAGGTTCTGCCTGGTGAGATATTAGCTACTCAACATCGTCTATTAGTGTTAGATTTAAAAATAAAATTAAAACTTGCTGGAAATCAGGCGAATGCTCCACCCAAAATTAAATGGTATCTAATAGAGAAAGATGAGTATGTGAAAGAATTTAGAACAAAAGTTGTTAATAAAATGATAGAAATGGAAAATATGGAAGCGAAAACTGTTAATGAATGTTGGAATGAAATGGCAACATGTGTAAGGAACGTAGCAAAGGATGTTTTTGGTGTAACGAAAGGAAGAGGAAAGGTAGATAAGGATACTTGGTGGTGGAACGAAGAGGTACAAAAGGCTTTGAAAGAAAAAAAAACTGCTTTCAATGAATGGAAATGTATTGAAGACCAAGATAGTACGATTAAAGAAAATAAGAGAATAATGTATGTGGAATGTAGAAGAAATGCAAAAAGGGCAGTTGCTATTGCTAGAGCTAAAGTACAAGATGATTTGTACCAATCACTAGAGAGCTCACAAACACAAAAATATTTGTATCGATTAGCAAAAGTAAGAGAAAATAATACAAGAGATATTACACACGTTAAATGTATAAAAGACGATGGAGGAAAAGTTTTGATGAATGATGAGGACATAAAGAGTCGTTGGAAGAAATATTTTGAAAGACTGATGAATGAAGACAATGACAGGACCGGAGAGTTAGAGACCGTACCGTCAAATTTAGGCGTTGTACAAGAAATAAGTGAGGATGAAGTAAGAAAAGCTGTGAATGGTATGAAAAACGGAAAAGCCGTTGGGCCAGATGGCATACCGGTTGAAGTATGGAAGTTTTTAAAAGTAGATGGGTGGATGTGGCTGACTTTATTTTTTAATAAGATATTGCTAGAGGAAGCGATCCCAAATGAATGGCGCGATAGCGTAATAGTGCCTATCTTTAAGAATAAGGGTGATGTGCAGGACTGTAACAATTATCGAGGAATAAAGCTGATGTCACACAGTATGAA
>MU159251.1:92174-152604 GCA_015888305.1 Antheraea pernyi | reverse complement strand
TTCCATAGATAACTTTTTCTTTGTTTACACACAATTAAAACAAGATTTACTCGATTAGTAGTATTTTAGCTAAACACAGATATTAGCCAAAGTGAAGACATTGATCAAACAACATTTAATAAATATGTTTTTAAATATAACAAAACTATGTGAAGTGATTTCACAATTAATACCTAACAATTATATTTAAACGAAACATGTTCCAGAGCTCGAGCGGTGCGTTATTCAGTTAACAGTTTTCTTATCTGTGGCATCTTTATCCTTTTCTTTCTCTTTCTCCTTCTCTTTGTCCTTCTTCTCTTGCAGTTGCTGTAAATGTGCTGGCAAAGCTTTTAAAATAGCATGTACCTGAAAATTACCAACATGGTCAATAAATTGACACAGCTTCATTGCTTCGAAAACTTTTAAGAGTGTAATGTATGTAAATATGTAATGAGAGTAAATGTATTACTTGGCTTAAAATTTTCTCAATTTACACGTAAACTTTTGTTTTTATTTTTAATTGACTTCTTATTGAAGTTATACTTCTTTTGGCACGTTAAGGAAAAATGATGAGAGTAAATTTTTACGATGCGCGCGCACACTGTCACAAAAAACCGACACCCTGAAGGTATTACGATGCACGCGCACACCGTCACGAAATACCGACACCCTGAAGGTAGCTATAGTCAACATTTGATTTCTTTGTATTTGTTTAATGTAACTAGACTTTTTTGCGACACCTTAGTACAAGAGCCAGCAACGTTGGAAGAACGAGAATTTTAGAAAAGCTGGTTCTTTAATATGAAGATATATTATGCACTTCCAAACAGGATTCAGGATACCTGGTAGCCGGTTAACGTTGTGTTTTTAATGCGCATCACACCTTTACAGGTCAAAATTTTAGGAACATATTTTTTCAGTAACTTTTATATGCTACAAAAAACATGAATTTATCAATGCCAGGCAATTTTGTTATTGACAATAGTGTGCCCGATGATATTCTTTATAAATAAAATAATTCATTTAAAACCATTTCATTTTTTCCATTGCAAAGAACATATTTTATTTTATTAACCATCATGATATTGAGATTTCACCGTATACAATGAAAAACAACGATAAACGTAGACATATGACTTGGGACTGACGCCATCTTGAATACATGTGTCTATTACAGGCACTTCCAAAATTATCGTTATCTTTATCATACAGCCAATGTTGCGCTAAACTATAGCTATAGCTAAGTTATTATATACATATTATTTTTAATTTACCCTCTTTTATGTCTAAATAAAATAATATTAAAATTACAGCTATCTTAACATGGTTTGAACATGCTTATGTTATTTACAAAAAATAACATCGGACATATTATTGTTAATAACAAAAATGTCTGGCAATAATAATGTCATATTTTAGTAGCGTTTCAAAGTTAGTGAAAAACAAAACATTCAAAAAATAATAAAATTCAATATTTTTGCCTGTAAAGGTGCGATATGCACTAATAAACCCAACGTTTACCGGCAGCCAGGTGGCCCACATGCTGTTCGGAAGAACATAAGGATATATAAAAAACTGGCTTATTGAGATTCGTTGTCGAAAACGTTGCTAGCTCTTAGACGAATAGTTACAGGCAAGTGACAGTTGACGCGTCGTGCTCATATATTTTTAATATTTATATTTTTCTTCAATACCATAATCTTGAAGAACTTTGTTGTTAACCGGAACGGTGGTGCCGCTCAAAGAGACACTATAAATATACCAAAGCTAAAGCCTACAGAAAAATTGTAAGGCTAAGGATCCCATCAGACTTCGTAACTATATAATAATAATCATAAATACAGTGGTACAACAAAATAATCCCAAGGAGGGGTGATGTCAGGCAGGCGGCCGATCGTAAAAATTAAGCCAAATCATATACCACAAGATGACAAACATGTTGTACCGACCCTACTTATGTGGGATAAGGGTAAGAAGAAGAAGAAGAATAAGATTTTTCTTCAATACCATGGAGTGTGAAAAAGTTTTAATACAAGTTGAATATAGTTATGATATCATTCAGTGTTTCATGTATCATTATTTATTTTATGAATATATTTTATCGTTTAATTTACAATTTAACTTTATCAACTTGATATTTTATAATGTAAACTATACTGACTGTACAGTAAACGTCTACAAAAAAGGGAAAGGAACTTCGTTAGAAACTGGGGATCCATAGACCTCTAAAGCTTTTCTTTACATTACCGCCAATATATGTAGGTTAGTTTTTATTTTAATTGAACCCGGTAGATGATGCTACGAATGGGTTGTAGGCTTATTTTAAAAGATTTCTCACATACCATCTGCTTATATGTTTGAGTGAGTCCCTTAATAGTTTTGATTCACAATTGGAAACCGTAGGTAGGTGTGGCTGCAATCGGGTATTAGGTTTATTAAATTTTTTCGCGTTTAAAAATACAATTGAAACCAGTGATAACCGATTTGGTGCAGACGAAGTTGCACGGGTCAGCTAGTCTATACTAATATTATAAAGAGGTAAAGTTTGTGACGTTGTGACGTTGTGGCGTTATAAGGGGTAATCTCAGGAACTACTGGTCCGATTTGAATAATTCTTTGAGTGTTATATAGCCCATTCATTGAGAATGGTTATAGGCTATATATCATCACGCTAAGGCCAGTAGGAGCACAGCACAGTTGAAAAACGTTTGAAAATCGAGTTTTTTTTTTTGAGAGCTTCTATTGTGTGTCAGCGTTAGCCCAGAGAACTATTACTACGCGGACGAAGCGGGCAGGGGTTATAATCTATATACTAATAATATTATAAAGAGGTAAAGTGTGTGAGTTTGTGACGTTGTAGGGGGTAATCTCAGGAACTACTAAACCGATTTTGAAAATTCTTTTACCAGTATAAAGTTATTTGTGAGTGTTATAGGCTACATATCACAGCTAATATATATACAGCTAAGACCAATAGAAGAGGAGCAACAATGAAAAATGTTTTAAAATCGTGGTATTTTTTCCTTTTGAGAGCTTCCGCTGCGTCTTAGCTCAAAATAACTATTCCACGCGTGCGAAGTCGCGTGCAGAAGCTATTAACTAATTATATTATCTATAATCTATACTAATATTATAAAGAAGTAACGTTTGTGAAGTTGTAGGGGGTAATATCTGGGGAGTCGGAGAAAAATGGTCGAACGAAAACGTTTCTTACGAACGCTGCCTTAATTATGAGATATATATGATTGAGTTCTAGAGAAAAGTTGTAGCTTGATAATGCCTATTAACGCCCAACGAAGTGGGCACGGGTCGGCTAGTATCAAATAAAACTAAGAGTGATACGATTATAATATAGCTGTTCATATATTAATATTAAATTTGGGATTTATATCAACGATATATATATTTAATACATACATAAGCAGTGTAATGATTAGGTGGCGTGGTTATGTTAAAATGTGACGCTTAGACACGATGAATAGGCAATATTTAACTATTAATAAACTATGCAGACAATGATTTAAACCGGCGGTTCTGAACGCGTCACGATACATCGGTATCTCACAAGCATCTGTCAAGTGTGTTGTGAGATTTACAAATCCTCACTTTCGTTTACTTTGTGCTATCAGAAATGTTGCATGAAAGGATATCGCGAATTTCTAAATAGTATATACTGCATCGATGAGTAAAAAAAATTGAGAACCGCTGTTTAAACAACAGTATGGCGTATGAATGTGACCTACATCGTATATAGAACGGTTCTAAACATACAAGATGCAATAGAATCTTACTTGTATGATAAAATTAGAGAAACTTGCAAACTAACGACATCTATGATTGTATTTGATAAGTTGAATATTATAATTGCTGTTACTAACAAAAATGATTAATATACGACAGTCGTATAAAAATCAAATAACAATATAAAAGTACACGCAAATCTATTAACGATTTATGTTACAACTACCCAAGCATCACTTGCGCAGCGTTACGTTTGGGTTGTAAATTCGACTCAAATAAGCCAAGGTCCGACTCCCCGTGACCAATGCATCCGCTGCCCATTCATAGCGACCAATTACCTAGATATCCGTGCGACAATTTTAGGTTGTTCAGGTGAAATATTCACACACAATTAACGGAAATCTGTTTATTGTACATGATGTAAACCTTTGTGTAATCGGAAACTGGTGAAATATTATTTGAAAGCGTTGAGAAATGAATTATGTGTTTAATATTTATTGATATTTCTAAAAAAACGCTGTCGTCTGATAATAATAATACGTCATCTTACAAGAGTTCCATTGCTGGGTCAAAAGCCTCTTCCCAGGGTAAAGAACGAACATAATCACCATGCTACGAAGTATTGTCAATATCAAACCCCGAGATATCCAGTTCTATATTTTTCTCAAATATAATAGTACTACAAGAATATTTCTCAGGTTCAAGTATGCTAACCATGTTTTCCTTCAACGTCAGCCGATAGTATTACCAATTTAAAATAATAAATGTAATATATGCTTGTATTCGTCAGCATATTCCGGGGTTCAAATCTCCGTAAATTTCACTGGTAAAAACCTTCGCTTACTTCAACTTTCCATCATCATTTTTTTTTTTTTTATGTCATAGGTGGCAAACGAACAGGTGGGTCACCTGCTGTTAAGTGAACACCACCGTCCATGGACACTAACAACACCAGAGGAGTCGCAAGTGCGTTGCCATCTTTTGGAGGGAAGAGTTAGAGGAGGGAAAGGGAGAGGAGAAAGGCGAGGGGAGGGGAGGTGGGTCTCCGGCGCTCTCACTGACCGAACGAAACGCAACAATGCAAGCACTGTTACTTCACGTCGGTTTTCTGTGAGAGGGTGGTACTACCCCGGGCGAGCCGACCCATTCATACTGAAACCAATGATAGTTTCAGCGTGGCTCTACCATCATCATGTAGTAACGACATTACTGTAGTTAGTTTTTTTCTAAATCTGCCTAACTACCATTCTTCAGTTGAAATTTTGTCTCCAAGCACATATAAGCGTGTTCCCCAGCTGCAATTGAGAACTTGGACTCCTACAGTTTTCACGTGTTTACGATCTTGGACCACATCGTTATTAGAGATCAGTTGTAAGTATGGTAAAACGTTATAACATATAAAGTATAAAAAAATACTTTTTTCAACATTGGTTGTTATAGTCGAAAGGTCTCGGGACGTAGTCGAGAAATTGCTAGACCGATCCCCACGCATACTGTTGTGCTTTGACCATAATTGTCAGGGCTGTGTTGAGTGTGAAATATATCGGCTTAGTAACTTATTACAATACAGACAATGCTTTTTTGAGATTAAATTGATGTGTATGAAATTGTGTGTTTTATGCATTATAGTTCCGCATGCGTTTTGTAATTATTTTATGTAATTATTGCCTGACGTAATATTTATATAAGTTATAGCAAAGCGAATATATATGGAAATAAATCGGTATGGAATTGATGTGCTATAGTTCCCCCTTGCTGGTAAGTTATAGCAAAACAATAATGTAGTAAAACCTTCTCTAAGAAATAACATTTAGTAGACATTCAAGATATATATGTCCATTTTTAGATTCATACAAATTTAGCATAAAGCACACAGTTACTGTATAATTCATTAACTATTCATACAGTGAGTGATTTCAAGGTCACAATTTCGTATGCGTTTCGGTCGTTCTTATGGACTGAGAATAGATAATTGTTAAAACTTTTACACGCGTAAGTCCCTTATAGACTATAGTGTTAAGATACACACACTCTGCGTCGTAGATTGTATCACTGATCAACCTTTCAGTGTGTATTTGTTTTATTCATTTAAGGTTTATTATAACAGTATAGAAATAAATTTGTAATGTTAGGTATTTTTTGTGTATTTATATTCTTGTCCTTAGATTAGGCAAGGGTGGAAAACAGTATTACTATTACAAATAATTGTAACTGATTAGTAGCTACCTAGGTAGGTGTTAGAAGATGGTTTTATCTCAACGTTTCTCTTTATTGAAAATTCAGGCATTGTAATCCGTTCGCGCCTAAAAATAAAATAATAAACTATAACTTAAAAAAAAAACGTTAGTCCTACTGTTATGTCCCATAAGTAACAAAGACAGACCTCACATAATTTCTCTAGCTGATATAATTATAAGTCTTTCTACACTACCTACGTGTAAAATAATCTTAAACATACAGTTGCTAGTCTAAAAATGTCTGTAGTTGTTGTTTGTATGACTTTGTACCCCTTTCTCATTATCTCGTCTATGTTATATTGTATTATAGCACTTTTTATTTTAGGAAAAATAACAATATCATACAGAAACATGTAAACCTTGAGCATATGAATGCAAATTATGCATTATGCCGCCTCCCCTTTCTCCCTCCTCCTCCTGCTCCTCCCGTCCGCCCCTCCCCCAAACACAAGCTGGCAACGCACTTACAACTTCTCTGGTATTCCTAGTGTCTATGGATGGTGGTGGTCACTTAACATTAGGTGATCCACCTGTTTGTTTGCCTCTAGTGATATAAAAAAAAATGACATTTCCATTGTGTTTTTGTGGTCAGATTGTGTATTTATATTGTTAGTTATAATATTTACTATCCTAAAAGCAAATGCTATTGTTTAAATAATCCTTCATAATATTAGGTCTTTACCTATGAAATTGCCGTTTTGTATGAAAAAATTTAAAGGAATTTTTTTCGTGTATTTTTTATTTGTATTAATCGAAGTAATCACCCATGCAATCGATGCATCTTTGCCAATGCAGTGGCAGTTTATTGATGCCCTTCTTAAAGAAATCAGTTGGACGGGAAGCAACAAATTCTTCAAAGGCATTTTGTACTGCCTCTCGGGTATTGAATTTTTTCCCACCAAGGAGTTATCCAAATTCTGGAAAAAAGTTGTAGTCTGTAGGCGCAAGGTCTGGTGAGTAGGGCGGATGACGGAGAACTTGCAACCCCAGTTCTTGCAACTTGGATACCGTCTGCTGTGCAGTATGAGGTCGTGCGTTGTCATGCAGGAGCAGCGGAGACGAGCGATTGGCCAATGCTGGCTGGAGATGTGCCAGCTTCTCCATTATTGTGTTCAGTTCTTCACAGTACACATCCAGTAAATAGCGTTATGGCACCCACAAATCTGGTTTCCTATGAAGGTACAAAGCTATCTCCCGTAACAATCATACTGCTGTCTTAAATGTTCTTTAGTTCTAGATTTTAGGGTTTAGGGGTCTCGCCTGATCTTAAATGATGTGATCAAATATGACATCCGAACTTAACTTATAGCAGAACTGGTTCACAATCTTTTTCATCTAGTCGCTAGTTTCAAATAGTAGCTAGTTAGGCGGGTTTAATTGTTACTAGTGGGCGCCCAGTGGTCGACATTCGACCATATTTATTGATTTTTTAAAGTTTGAACTTTATTCGGGTTCTTTTGTCAAAGGGTATAATAACTTCTATTATCAAAGGTTTTCATCATGGCTACTCAGTTATTTGCCACTTTTTTTAAATTGTATAAACATAAAAAAACATATGTCTAAATGAAAATCTAAATTAATTATAAATTTGAAACAAAAACAGGCGGTTTCGTAAGGTTACGAAAATAAAGAAATTTATCGCAACTCATGACACAATTATAAATTAATTTTACACGATATCATGGCTAGGTGGTATTTCTGGGTGCTATTGAATTAAATGTAGTATGTACATTATAAGGAATAGTGATACACCCAGTACCATTGTTTGGAAAAGTAATGTATACACAATATAATTAAATAATGAATCCAAAACAAAGAAGTTTTTAATATCATTAACTTTTGAAAATGAATTCCTTTTTGTTCAAAATTTATCATCAACTGTAATAAATATAATTGCTACATCAAGTTGAACTAAGAATCTAAGTCGTGGATTACTTTCCTGAGCAAACAAATTTTCTTATTTTGATTTTACAAAGTATTTCTGGCTCATTTCTTTAATTGACTCATTATTTCAAGTGAATTCACCACAAAAACATATTAAACGTAAACATACTAAATATTGACTTTGACTTTGGTAATATTGCTTTACTCTTATGACAATATGAAGCAAAGTGAAAGCAGCTGGGTAACCTAAAATTTTCAATAAAACCAAATAGAATAATCATTATTTCAGTGGTTCCATAAATTTACTAAGGGTAATTATTTAAATTATGAATTTACATATTATATTATTATAAAATTAACCTACAATTTGACCATTGACTACATTTGATTTCAAAGGGCATGTAAGGCATGCAACGTCAGTAATGTTAAAAATATTGAAAAGATAAAATATTGGAACGTAAGAGTGACATCCGTCAAAATGTCTTTTCCATTTATACGTTGTGTAAAATTGAAGCATTACTGTGAGTAATGCATATTTTAATTAATTTAATGAACTTCTAATGCATTTTATATAAAATAAATAGCTTTCTGCACTTATCCTCCATATAAACTTTAACTATGCCAAATTTCACGTTCATCCGTTCTCGCAATTCCGTTAAAAAGGGGTACAAAGTTTAGGCTTCATGTATTAATATATATGATGATGATGATAATCTATAGTCATATTATAAGGCTGAAGAATTTGTTTGCTTGAACGCGCTAATCTCAGGAACTACTGGTCCGATTTGAAAAATTCTTTCAGTGTTAGGTAGCTCATTTATACGGCTATAGACTATATTATCACACTAAGACCAATAGAAACGGAGCATCAATGAAGAATGTTTCAAAATCGGGGATAACGTAAATATTTTAGCGTTCCAGTCAAACTCACTCACTCAAACTCAAAGTTCCACGCGGACGAAGTCGTGGGCAGAAGCTAGTCTCATCATAAAATATATCTTCACCGAAAACTCCGGCACATATGCAATGGACGCGAACTTATTATACAATGTTCGAACGGTAGAAACAGTGAGTCAGCATCTTTTCTCTTACATTCTTGTAAAGTTTTTGTCATTTATTCCAAGGATGAAAAAATAGGAATTTTAATAACTTACGTAAATAAAGTCTACACTTGATGAAAATAAATAAAAATGTCAAAGATTATGTTTTATTTTTATTTACTACACTTGTTTTTAAATATTTGAATTAATATCGTTGACAGAATAACTGTCACATTTAAAGTAGTACAGATGTAACATTGCTAAATGTATTTTAAGCTTGCTCACAAGTCGTTCCCGTAATAGCATCTCTAGTATTTATGGTGTATATGCTGTAATTAATTTCATTGGCATCTAGTGTTCTATAAAAGAAAAGTGGTATTCTGTTGAACAGTATCCACAGATTATCGTCGCCGTCGATCTGTAAACAAATTATTTTTACTAGATTATATACGAATAAGGTTTTATTCTAAAACAATATGTCCGACAAGTATATTGTTCAATCGGCTCATATCTTATTATATAGCTTTACGTTTTAAACAATATATTTATATTTAAGAATATAATTGCTTATAACGATATTTTTTTCATTAAATTAGGTTTTACTAATTACTAATTTATATTCAGTGTAACTGATGCGCATTATATATACACGACTGTTCTGTATATTGGTTTGCTCATAATTCTTGTTATTCTATTTACATTTAGAATATATAACTGTGTGCTTACCTTCAAGTCATTAGGGAATTCATATAAATTAGAGTCACTGAAGATTAATGGATTGTTTTCTTTAGTATATTGTTTGTTGGAGTTCCAGCATCCGATACCATTGCGGTTCACCTGAAAATATTGAAAACAATCAATTGCTTTTATTATTTATCTATTTTTAAGTTTATTTATTTTTATTTCTATTATGTCATGTTGTATTTTTTTTAAATATATATTATAGGAGGCAAACGAACATGTGGGTCACCTGATGTTAAGTGATCACCACCGTCCATAGACAATTGCAACACTAGGGGAGTCGCAAGTGCGTTGCCGGCCTGTGTATGGGGGAGAGGTGAGAGGGGAAGTGGGGGATGGGGAGGGTGAGAACGGGTTAGGTAGAGAGGTGCATATTCGCTCTCACTGACGAAACGAAACGCAACAATGCAAGCACTGTTACTTCACGTCGGTTTTCTGTGAGAGGGTGGTACTATCCCGGGCGAACCGACCCATTCATGCTGAAACCAGTAATAGCTTCAGCATGGCTCTACCACCTACAATGTAATACTTATAATGTAACCATTTAGTCTATGCTGAAGACTGTGACAGACAAATACTGCCGCAGTCATAAACAAAACTTGTAATTAATAACTAGTTATTAAATTAATAAAAACCGTTATATTTTCATTTTATTTTTATGTGAATATAATGTTTATATTTGCATTTTAACTAGCTGCTTATGAAATTGTAGAGCCATATGATGTTACATACTATATATACAATCATGTGATTTGCAACATTAGTTAGTACTTTCTATTTAAAATGAGTTAGAAACACCATTAAATAATTTTTTTTATAGTATTCAATTTTTGTAGGTGCTAGAGCCACGCCAAAGCTATTCCTGGTTTCAGCTTGAATGGGTCAGCTCGCCCGAGTTACTACCACCCGACCCACAGAAACACCCACGTGAAATAATAGTGCTTGTATTGTTGCGTTTCGTTCGGTCAATGAGAGCGCCGGAGGCACCCCTCCTTTCCCTTCCCCCTAACTTCCCCCATATCCCTCCCCCGCCCCCAAATACAGGCTGACAACACACTTACGACTTCCCTAGTGTTGCTAGTGTCTATGGACGGCGGTGATCACTTTACATCAGGTGACCCGCTTGTTTGTTTTCGTCCGATGATATAAAAAAATAATAATTAAAGGAAGTATTTAACATACTAAGATTACGGTTACTTATTTCGATGCATAATTATTGTTATACAGACATTTAGAGGTTAATAAACGGTCGACAGTTTATTTAGGTAACAATATTCAAGATAATTTTATAAGAAAATAATGATGTATACAATAATTCCAATGGCAAAAATGAAGAGAAGCCTCACAAATTATTTGCTATATAGCACCGATTACGTAAACTAAATATTTATATTCATATATTTATTTAAAGAGACTGATCATAAGAAAGATAACATTTTGTTATTGAATTTGAATAAATAAATAGTTTATTTAAATTAGAGAAATAAAAACAAAAAGCAATACATAGTACATATTTTTATTACGCGACATAGTTGCTATAGAAAACAAACACCCTTAGAGTAACAAACCTTTTTTTTTATCGTGGGGAAATCCTTATGGATACGCCACCCTCCCGGGGGAGAGGGTGGGTTATGTCCGAGTCGCACGGACTAAAACCCCACGGTGCACCGACAGACCGTTTTGTGGGGGCGGCAAGGGATCGTTCAAACTAATCAACCTTGTAGAGCCGCCCCCACGGTCCGCCCGGCGGAAGGTGACCGTCGGGCTCCTACCTATAGACGGACAGACCGGGTACACATCGGCTGCCCCCCCTCGTTTAGAGTAACAAACCTGCGCGTAGTTAATGTAAGCGGTTTCATAATTCTATGGCAAATACCTGTGAGTAGAATAAGACGTTCGTTTTAGTATCGTAGACACTCGCCGATGACTGAGTTAGTTCTCCCCGATCGCCCAACAACTGTAAAGAGGAAATATTATTCATTCTCTCAAAAAAATAAGGACAACTTATTCCACTGAGAAACTATCGGCTTAATCGATTTTAATTTATCAATTTTTTTACTTGGATTTTTTTTTATGTCATAGGTGGCAAACGAACAGGTGGGTCACCTGATGTTAAGTGATCACCACCGTCCATGGACACTAACAACACCAGAGGAGACGCAAGTACGTTTCGACCCTTTGGGGGGAAGGGTTAGGGGAGGGAGTGGGAGAGGAGAGGGGAGGGGAGGTGGGCCTCCGGCGCTCTCACTGACCGAACGAAACGCAACAATGCAAGCACTGTTACTTCACGTCGGATTTCTATGAGAGGGTGGTAATCCCCCGGGCGAGCCGACCCATTCATGTCAAAACCAGTAATAGTTTCAGCGTGGCTCTACCACCAGTTTGGATGTGAAGAATTAGTAACCAGCGCGTATATATTGACGAGACGCTAATAGCTCTGCAGTGATTGTATTAATAAGTGATGCGATGATGGTGCAATAATATTGAGCCTAAAAAGATCAAAGGTTTTTGCGTATAATTGTCAACTCGGAGTGTTAAATATATACGTCTATATAGCAGCTGTTCAATTGCTATGATACAAGCTATACTTAGTTTGAAATTGACTGATCGTGTGTGTAAATGTATCGTAATATAAATTATGCTTACTACCTTTTATACCATCCTTACTTCCTTATCTATAATAATATTATAAATGTAAATGTGAGTTCATTTGTTACGCTTTTGCGGTTTAACTACTTAAATGATAATGAAATTGACATTTTGCATAGACTTCCTGAAGGGTGACATAGATAAGTGAGAAACTAAATAGGTTCCTATTATCTATACATATAAAAAGAATGTAAATCTACTTTTAGATTTTTGTAAAAAAATTGTTGCAGGTGTGTGCAAAAATTGTGCAGAAATAAGTAATAAAAAACGTCAATCATTGTTAGAAATGTCAGTCTGTCTGTTTGAACACGCATCAC
This sequence comes from Antheraea pernyi, assembly GCA_015888305.1. NCBI lineage: Eukaryota > Metazoa > Arthropoda > Insecta > Lepidoptera > Saturniidae > Antheraea > Antheraea pernyi. The sequence goes on along the minus strand of MU159251.1, from coordinate 140,013 downwards.
TGTTAAAGTACTGTGTTCACGATAAAACCTAAGTAAGAAAATCATAAAGTATATCCTCGAGTAACATGTACCTAGTCTTGGTTTCATTAAAATCGGTTCACTCTATCAAAAGTGATTGTAATTTTAATAACGACGCGACTTAAGTACAAGAGAAAAGTAGATAAGGAAATGGACTTAATATATTCCGATGGTTTTATTTGTCTCCGTCTTTTAAATTAGGTTCCACGCGGACAAATTCGCGGGCAAAAGTAGTCCAGAAATATAAATGTACTGTTCCCGAAAGATAGGTAGATTACTCTAACGCGAGCAAAGCCGCGATCAAAAGATAATCGAATATCATCAAATAGAAAACATAATCTTTATAGATTAACAGTTAAAATTAACGTTTACTTAATTCTTAGGTACAAAATGTTCATACCTTGAAATCATGGAACGTCGCATTCTTGTCTAGGTCCCTGTAGTTACGCAATATTTCAGTCGAAACATAGAATTCCTTTGTACTGGAGAACGCGTGGAAAAACGCTGTTTTATATCTGTAACAATGAAATAAAACAAACTCTTATAAGACAATCTTAACGTATTCTGTCTTTACTTACATAATCACTTCGAATGAATCGATGAATGAATGAAAATCGAATGAGATTGTGTCAAATGCTTAATCAATAGGTAATAAATATACCAATATGTATAAATATACCAATATCAATAGGTAAATAGGTAAAAAAGAATGCTAATTAATTTCCTAAGGCCAGCCTGGCTAGCTACCTATCATCCTCAAACTAAAAATCTGTCGCTAAGCCACTCTATTAGATGGGTATGATCAGGCAGGCAGCTGTACTTATCACTACGTACGTACTAAATCAATAGGTAATAACTATATCAATATGTATAAATATATCAATATCAATAGGTAAATAGGTAAAAAAGAATGCTAATTAATTTCCTAAGGCCAGCCTGGCTAGTTACCTATCATCCTCAAACTAAAAATATGTCGCTAAGCCACTCTATTAGATGGGTATGATCAGGCAGGCAGCTGTACTTATCACTACGTACGTACTAATTCAATAGGTAATAAAAATATCAATATGTATAAATATATCAATAGGTAAATAGGTAAAAAAGAATGCTAATTAATTTCCTAGGGCCAGCCTGGCTAGTTACCTATCATCCTCAAACTAAAAATATGTCGCTAAGCCACTGTATTAGATGGGTATGATCGGGCAGGTGTACTTATCACTACGCACGTACTAAATCAATAGGTAATAAATATATCAATATCAATAGACAAATAGGTTAAAAAATGCTAGTTTATTTCCCAAAACCAGCCTAGCTATCTGCCTATCACCCTCAAATTAAAAATCTGTCGCTAAGCATCTCTAGTAGATGTGTATGATCGGGCAGGTGTACTTATCACTACGCACGTACTAAATCAATAGGTAATAAATATATCAATATCAATAGACAAATAGGTTAAAAAATGCTAGTTTATTTCCCAAAACCAGCCTAGCTATCTGCCTATCACCCTCAAATTAAAAATCTGTCGCTAAGCCCCTCTATTAGATGGATATGTTCGGGTAGCTGTACTTATCACTATGTACGTAATAAATCAATAGGTAATAAATATATCAATATAAATAGACAAGTAGTTTAAAAAAATGGTAGTTTATTTCCCTAAACCAGCCTCAAATTAAAAATCTGTCGCTAAGCATCTCTAGTAGATGGGTATGTTCTGGTAGCTGTATTGAGAGGAACTCCGGCCAGACTATGCCTATTACCATCTTAGGATTCTTAGGCCACCTCGCGAATCTTTATTAACGTATGTATTACTATACCAGTCTTCACATAGGGATGACATTTTGGAGAGTTGTTGCAGTCAAAACTGCGAATATTTATTAGTTAGTACAACCTGTTGCGCGTGCATGTCACTTCATTTCGAAAACAACGGGAAGTCACAGCAAGACTAGTAGTAGATATTATTTTATAAATTAATTCGAATTTTTAAAAATATAACTCACCCGTCTTCATGTGGTTCAGTAAGCGCTAAGCTGAAGACGCCGTCGCTCCATTGAAATGTTAAACCATTAACGTTGAAAGAACCGGCCAACGGATCGAGATGGAAGTAATGGTGCTTTACTCGCCAGGAGTCGTCTTCTTTAAGACTATAAACAACAACTCCGTAAGCTCCAATGTCAGGAACGTACGCGAACGCATTATCACACGAATTTTTATCCTCGTCCACTATCTGTAAGAGAATGTAACGATTCTTGAAATATAACAACGTGACGGAATTTATTCCAAACTAGCTAACCCATGCCCACTTTGTTGGGCGGTAAACATTTTTACTTCATCAAGCTCTACAAGTTTTCTCTAGAACTCAATCATGTATATTTCATCGTTAAGGCAGCGTTCGTAAGAAACGTTTTCGTTCGACCGTTTTTCTCCGGCTTTGCAAATCCGACTACCGCAAAAAAGTATTCTCATTTTTTGGGTTAATATATAGGCTAAGACAATCACAAATAACGTGGCTTGGCTTAGTAGACCCAGATATTATCCACTACAACCTCACAAACTTTGCCTCTTTATAATATTACTAGCGGGCCGGGCGGACGTTGTCCTGTCTTGATTATAAAAAAAAATCTAAAATACAACCACAGCGCCACCTACTGGGCCCAATTGTGAATGTAAACCATTCTCGGATCCACGGGAACACGCACACAAAATTTCATCAAAATCGGTCCAACCGTTTAGGAGGAGTTCAGTGACATACACATATACAGAAGAAATTTATATATAAAGATAAGTAAATAAGTATAATTATTAAGTATAGATTAAATTTTATGATATAAAATAATTATACTTTCTATATATGTATTTTATTATTATCCATATAATTAAAAGGACAATATTTGTTTCATTGAAGATTGTTAAAAGGTTATCATCTTCTGTATTACACTTTCGTAATCATATTTAAACAAATATATAGGGTCTCTTGTTATGGATATGATAGACGAATCATTGTTTATTTTTAAATTAAGTATTGAGGTAACTGAAATACATTATAATAAAATATAGACTTGGTATAGACTTGGACTTGTCAGTTGCAAGTAAAAACTTTAAAATAAATCCCAAGTAATATACAAAATATGGTCAGTAAAAATAAATATTGCAAAGATACTTAATATATTGGCAAAGAAGGAGTCATCGTTCAGATCAGATTTCTTGAAGAAGTATCTTTTTATTAGCTGATCCGTATTTAAGTCGAAGATTACAATTGATGGCCTGGTTATTCGGTTTTTTATACCTGCAATTAAAAAATGTAATAAGTATAATAAAATTAAAATAAATACGTAACTAAATTTGACTATATTTATAGAACAAAATTAAACAAAGATTTCTACAGTAACACTCGTCAGTGTCAGAATTGTTATGGGAGAATTAAAAAATCTACAGCAGTGACATACGCAGATGGTAGAGATAGTGGTACCCACTCAATACTAGTCAATCCATATACAGTCGTCAATTCGTAAATCTATATGAATATACACATATGTATGTAATATGTAAATAAATATTATTATTATTATATAATATAGAACCTAATGATATAATAGTGGTAGAACTACGCTGAAGCTATTAATGGTTTCAGCATGAATGGGTCGGCTCATCCGGGGTAGTACCACCCTCTCATAGAAAACCGACGTGAAGTAGCAGTGCTTGCATTGTTGCGTTTCGTTCGGTCCACCGCCCACCTCCTATCCCTTTCCCCCTTTCCTTACTCCCCTTTCCCTCTTCCCTTACTCCCCCTTTCCTCCAAGACAGGTTGACAACGCACTTGCGACTCCCCTGGTATTGCAAGTGTCTATGGACGGTGGTTATCACTTAACATCAGGTGACCCAGCTGTCCGTTTTCCTCCTATGATATAAAAAAATAATAATAATAAAATAAGATACATTGAACATGATACATTGATTACAGCAGGGTATCCCAAAAATATGGAATTGTTCTCGATACACCTATATTCCTATTAAAATTGAGGTTACCGTAAAGTTATGGCTCTGGAGCCAAACGCGAAGAGTGTTATTATGCAATATTTAGTTTTTTGAAGAGAAAACTTCTTTAGGCGCGTTGAGTGGTACTTTTGGTAGGAGATAACTTTATAATTTCGCGTCATGACATGCTCCATAAGCATAGAGTAACGAACCTGCGAGTAGTTAATGTAAGCGGTTTCATAATTCTATGTACATAAGAATGAGTGGCTGTACTACGTTTGTGCGTCGCGACGCGTAGTATAGGGGTCTGTGTACATATAATATTGATATTTTGCAGCTCCTCAACCCTTTGATTGATTAATAGACTTGATAAAAATGTATATAATTATTGCTCCGAGTGCCAATAGATATGAGAACCACACTAATGTTATTAATTTCTGAATTTTAAATATTGTCATTCACACTATAATTAAAATGAAAATTCAAAAGAGAACACATTTATTTCACTGTTTTGAGTTTTCACTTCTATCGGTAGTCCTTATGACTACCTCGACGTTATTTTAATATATATCTTTCAACTATGTTGATTCAGTATCGTTGGTTCGTATGAAAATATCTTTCTGTTACAAAGTAACAGAGAAAAAACTCAAGGTATATTCGAGTCATTATTTCCTACACTCGATGTAACTTTTCTATAAATGTGTGCTTCTAATACGATTTAAACAATAAAAAGTACAAATGAAAAACTCTTAAATAATGTCCGGGTCATAAAAATTATAATTATTTATTACATTATATAATATAATATTAAATTAACATGTTTAGTGCAACGATATCATTTGAAAACACAAAACGATATTGAGTAACGGCGCGAAGTATAGAAAGAACTCGAGTTTGTTTTTGTTTCTTTAAATAACTGATATGTGAGGTCATTATTGAGTACTTACTGTATGATAAATATTATGTAGATTCCGATTTTTATTACATACTACAATGTATTGTACGCTACAAAGTGTAGAATTGTATCTGTATCAAAATCGACAATACATTATTCAGTTTAAGACCTGAGAATGCGCGTATGAATGTATATTAAAAAAACTCAGTCACCGAGAAAAACCGGTAAGATACTTGATCTGGTTTGTCTTTTTCTCGAACACGTTTTATGATATTATGTCAATACCTTATACTTAAAATCGTTTTGTAGGATGTTCACCTTAAACCTTTTGACATTTAAACCTGTTTGACATGTTATCCCGCCACAGGATTAGTGCATTCATCGGTTTTTTGCTTAAAACCAAATTTTTATGTTTATTTATAATTAGGAGTATTTATATTTACTAGGGTGCCTATCAAAATTTGGCCGCCAGTATTTTTAATTGATTTTTGGGAAAAAATATCGTTTACTTATTTTTTAAATAAAATAACGTCTACATCACGGCAATTTATATGAATATTCTAAAAATAACGGTTGCCGTTGCGCACCAGGCCGCACCTCTTCGTAGCCAGGTGTAAACAGGTATGATTTAGATACATTTATATGCTTATAATATCAAACTGAAGCTATTTCTTTCTATTAATTATCATATATGTTTGCCTAATTAAATCTCGCTGTTAAAGATGATAAATATTTAAGGTAGAGTGAAAGAGAGTTAGGGCATAACATCATTTGTCAGACAAGGATAGCGATTGCCGGCTGTGCGACGCTTTTAAGCTATTGCGCATGCATTTTTTTTCCAACAATATAAGATGTATTAATTCTGCTATGATCTCATATTAACCGTCAAAATAATATCACGAGTGTTTTGTTTCGAAACCGAGGATTCAATAACATTGGCCTTCATTTTGCTAGGTTGCTACTACCTGCCTGTTTACCCTACAAGTAACCTACTCTGTATATGCCACCAAAATCCATTATCAAAAATTGAGCTGTATTGATAAACAGAAGTATGAAACTAACTCACAAAATGAGAATATTAATTATATACAAATAGATACTTTAACAGAATTCGCTTTAAAAAAGTTTATATTTAAACTTGCTTACGTACATAACATCCTTCGGCTAAGTACCTTAAGCGCTCGCCTTAATAGTCCGGTGAAGCTGTTAAGACCTTGCTAGGTCGATAGCGTAGTCAGTTCGAAAAAAATTAAGAAAAAAAACATCCTTTTAATTTTACAGTTTGTGTCGTGATATAAGAAAACTAACATAATCAAACTTTAGAAGATAGTTGAAAAATCACTTTGGCTGTATTTGTCTTCACATAACTCAGTCTGTATACAAATTATATGAAAATTAGTCTCTTCCATTTATGGCGGTACCTACCACAGATAATGCAAATTCTATATCTAGGTGACATTTGGAGGAATTGTGTACTACACGGCGCCATGAATTAAAAAAAAATAAAGAGTGTTGTGTTTCAATTAAATTTACTTCAGAAAGATTTTGGGCGGGATTTTAGTCTGTCATGTAGTGGATTTTATATTCTATTCATAATCTTGTGTTACTTGACTCTACATTGTGTAAAATTGGTGGTGTTTTATGTAATATAGCTCGTTTATTGTGCATAAATGAAGTGAATGGAAAATAATACCACGGAGCATGATTTCTGAAATGCCACAAAAATTCCCTGAAGAGTTTTTAACAAGAGAGCCACCATCTTGTAAGAACATTGAAATAATCGCACGACACTTTACCTGAATATCGATCTCCTAACTTGTCCTGATAATTTTAAACCTATCTTTGACTTTATCAACTCCACGTTTGGAGGTATTTGAACATTGACGTTTTATGATTACTCAAAGATTAAAGAGATAAAAAACTAAAGAATACATAAGAACTACTTATATTGACAACTTCAGAATTGGCAGTATGGATTAATTCCTTCGCCTGTCCTGTCGGACGAATATTATTACTACTATTAAATTTACTTCAAAATACCATGACGTAATCTTACCAAATATAACAGCTAATCCTGTATCCATTACCCACAATCTGTCGCATGAGTCCACATACACTCTAAATACTGATATAATTGAGCTATTCGAAGGCAATTCCTTTGCTGTATCGGGCACCAAATTGTCTTTGAAAGATGGGTACGGCTTCAAAGGTTGATCTTGAGGGCCGTCTAAATCAATATAATTTAATGCAGATGCGACACCGGGCTTCCATCTTGTTACTGTGACGAAAAGTTTGTTTTTCCAACGTGCCAAGCCTACCGGTAAGTTGTTACCCGGTATGTAAGTTCCATCTTTGATAGCATTTTCACGGTCAGCGGGAGTATCCCATGCATATTGTAGTTCTTTCCATGCGAAACGCAACTGTGGGCTTGCTGCTTTACATACTGATATAACCGCTAGGGCGATGATGAAACAAATCGCCCGCATGGTTGACCTGAAAACAATGCTGTTCTTGAATGTTTTCGAATTAAGAACTTATTTAGATGCATTGAAATGAAACGAAAGAGAACCGTCACGCTCGGGGAAGTGACACTGAATCAAGTTTACTGGACTCCACACGATATCAAGCGCGCCCGGTCGGTGACGTCGTAAGTGATGGATACTCGACTCCGGCCGTCATCTGCCACGTTTACAGCCTGATCTAGAGTGCTTTGTTACAATTATTACGTTTTATAATAATATTGTACTATTATGTATCTTTTTATTAAAGTAAAATCAGTGTAGTATATCAATTGATTGTATATAAATATTACTATTATTTATTCACATATAAGCAATGATAAATTTGTATGAACTGTGCATGTATTTATTTCTAAGTTTTCACTTCTGGCATGTGGTTATAGACATAGTAAAAGTACGTTTATGTACACGCCTAATTGATGAAAGACTAAATGTTTCTATATATATTTTTATTTTTCAACTAACAGACCGTAGAACAAAAGGTTAATAGAAGGTCTGAAATAATAACTGCCTGATTTGTATTTAGCTATATGTGCCTAATAATAGTATGGAAGCCATTGACATATACCTATATACATGCGCACATACTTCAATTAAATGATCAGATCAGATTTCAATAACTATATTGTTTACTTCTAAACTCTACAATATGTAAAAATTACATATTTATAGAAAACCTAGCTTTTGCTCGAGTAAATATTATAGATTCCTCCTATTCCTCAGAAACAAAATTTTTTTCTTTCATTTTGATCGGTTGAGTAATTAAGACGTGAAAGCGTTATAAACAAACGAAACTCTAGCCTTTATAATATAGGTTATTAAATCACACGGAGGTATTAATGAACAACGCGACACTTTATGTAGTCCGGTGAAGCAGTTAAGATCTTTCTAGGACAATAGCGTAGTCAGATTAAAAAAAAAAACTTGTGATAATGTGTAACCTGTGTGTAACCTACGTTAGGTTTTCTTTTGTAGTATCTTCAGTATATTCTTTGTTCTATTATCTATTATTATTATTCCTATTGACATATATTAAGGCTAATTATCATTAATTATTAATCATATTATTATTTATACGATAAATTTATTACAAACATACAAGCTAAATCCCGCTCGCTTCGTTGTGCATTAATAAAACAATCAATGGAATAAAAAAATAAGTAATAAGCATCTATAAAAGATCACTAGAAATCAAGTAGGAAGTACAACAACGACAAGTAGGAAGCAGTTACGGGTTTTGTTGAGAGCACTCACAGAACACTGTCGTCTAAAGAAACATCTGTACAACATACGTGACCAGAGCACACGAGAGTGCATATTTTGTGACAACGTGGAAACACACACAAAACACCTCTTGTGTAAATGTGATCCATTGGAGCCTACACGCAACCGGATTCTGGGAAAGCATATACTGCTCCCGGATGAGGTACAAGTGTTTTTGGCCAAAAAAGTCCTACGGTATATAGGCAGGGAGCTTTAGCAATGTGGGCCGATCACAATAGATCATACTGGTCGCAATGATACAGGATTAAACCTTTTTTTTTCGAACTGACTACGCTATTGGCCTAGGAAGGCCTTAATAGTTTCACCGGACTACTAAGACGAGCGCTTAAGGCACTCAGCCGATTTAATTTTGACAACTAGCTCAAGGGTGCACGGCACACCTCGGCTTGGGCTGTTGCCTAGTTCATGCAATTCGTGGCCTAACTGAGCAAACCTAAGCTAAGCAAGGATTAAATCCTGAATAGTCCTCGTTAATATAACAATAATGATCTATGAAAAAATCCGCATCTAATGGTCATAATCTTATGCCGTTACATTCAGTAGTTTTGAAGTGCATCAGCCTCGAAAGAACTATATTTTCAGTGTATCTATAGATAGATTAGATTAGATTACCGCCATAAGAAATGTGACTGGATAACACAAATTTATTACTAAATTATTTAAATTATAATGATGTTTATACAATGAAACTTACTTCAAGGCCATATAAATATATCCGTATCAATTATCATATTTTAATTATTCATAGACTTATATTTCGTTTTTTTTCATATATTTCCAATATACACACTCTTTAGAAACAAATATAATTATATTATCAGTAATTGATAATACAAATTCTATAGAAGACTATTAAAGATACCTATATCATCATATATATTAATACGTGAAGCCTAAACTCTGTATCTCTTTTTAACGGAATTGGGCGAACGGATGATCGTGAAATATATAGTTAAAGTTTATATGGAGGAGAAGTGCAGAAAGCTATTTATTTTATATGAAATGCATTAGAAGTACATTAAATTAATTAAAATATGCATTACTCACTCTACTGCTTCAATTTTATACAACATATACACGCATGTAAATAAAAAAGACATTTTGACATCTGTCAATAAAGGCCTTCAAAAAAAGTTGTGAAGGAGGTTGCTATGCTCGACTCTATATATTATTTTACTCTTACGTTCCAATTACCCTTTTTCATTCTACATTCAACAATGAAATTAACCCTAATAAAATTCAAACTTAAAAAATCAATGAACTATGGTCGAATATAGTAGGTCTAGTATAGTAAAATTCACATAACACAAAACTGTGTGATTAGATTAAATTAAATAATGTAGGCTATTCATTAAACTTAATCAGGTATTGTAACAAATTGTTATATTTTATAAAGTTCAAATATAGATAAATTCGGTTAATGTGTTAATTTACTTACACGTACAGTGGCCTATTAATGTAGTCCACGAAAAACTGAGATAGTAAAACCAGTCGCGTTGACTGCCCACTCCCAACTTATCTCGAAGATCAACGCAGACTAAATAGTTCGACGAGTTACGTTTTATTATATATCCATGTATACATACGTTGTTAATAATTAAAATTAATATTCGACAGTTGCATAAAATACCAAATACACGAACTCGTTATTCTATTGACAAAAAGTTCATGGTTGTATGTTAGGCTCAAATAAGCAACGGTACCTCTTTACGTGACCAATGTATTTGTAATGCAATATTAGCCAGATAATTAATTACCTACTAATCTATGTGCTAATTTTACATTCTTCAGGTGTTCGTAGCATTGACGAAAATGATATTATTTATTTATTGCAGACTATTTGACACACGCGACTTTGTTTATTACCTTGACAATATATGTTATGTACAGAAAAAAAAACAAAACTTAGATTAAATAGAGAAAATATGCTCTGGTTACAAATTATCTGTAGTATTTTAGGTCTTTAAAAAAATCGTAGTTTCTTAAAACTTTCATTACATTATACTAAATCAGGATATGGTTATAGTTTGTTTTTTTAGATAAGAATCAAGTGTCTAAAGAACAAAAGATAGTATTTGACTGTGCGTGCATAACGGCAAACCTCTACTATTTCATGTATATATAGGTAATGTTACTGAAAATGAACGTACAAATGTTTAAAAATATTTATAAACTAGCTAAAGCCCGCGGTTCCATTCACGTTTTTTTAAAATTGTAATTTAAGAAATGTATAACTGTCACAACATGTAGAATTACAGAAATGTTCTTTCAAATATATTTCTAGATACAATATAGGTGCCACCTACTGTAAGTTAATTCTACTGTGCTAAATAACTTTCGTGAAATTGTTATTAATAAGAAAACAAATGGCATGGCAGTTTATAAAATAAGAATAAACAAACATTACTTTTAATATATTACATATATAAATACGAACAGCGTATTGGTTGAGATTCGTCATTTTTGTAAACTTTAACCCATTACATAAAACCCCCTCATTGCTTATGTATGCTCCTAATTAAATTTTGAAACCACACATTATACATATGTTAATAAGTTTTAATAATTTTATTGTATCGATATAATATTTTTATAATGCTATGTATTATAGGTTATACGATATATGCAAATCAATTTATTTTTTGCTCCCATAACAAAAGTAATAGTGTGCTTTTTATACTAAGCATTTTAATTAATGGAATTTTTTCGCGCTATTATGTCGCTGATACTTATTAATATTGCGTTTATCTAGGCTTATATTTGACTGAACTATTACATTATCATTGTGTAAATCTCGCTGGTATCTCAAAGAAATATTTATTTTTATTTTACGATTCTATGTTTACGTCGAGTAGTAATGTAGTTGCGTACATTCATATTGTTCGTTCATTGGTCGCTCCTGCGAGTATTCCTTCATTCAGCGAAATATAAAGTTCTCAACGATACAGTTTCTGTTTATCACGAAATGACAATCACAAAAATTCTTTTCTTTTTTTTTCACTTCGGTTTTCTATGAGAGGGTGGTACTACCCCGGGCGAGCCGACCCATTCATGCTGAAACCAATAATAGTTTCAGCGTGGCTCTACCACCATTAAAACCTCTACCATCTACCATCCATCATACCACCATCATTTCTACCATCATTTAAGGATATTATATAATATTAATACGTGTTAAAATTTGTTGAATTTCCCGTCAGAATCTGTCTAGCCGAAACAAACAGACAGGTCGACCGGACTGTGCGATGGCGCACATTGAAAACGATGAATCTCGCGCTTTTTGTCTAAATCATCTGATGTTGAGTGAAAATCAGTTATACTTTTCTCTAGATAATTAGTTCAAATATTATGTATCTATTTTTTTATTCATTTAGAACCAAAAATGACCAATGATTGGACTGTACAAATATTGCCGGCGTCTAAACTAACACCCAGTGTTATCAAAATATGGACCCCAAAGAATAAAAATTGAGTCAACTAATGTTTGTTTTCAAAAAATTACCTATTACAGCGTTTAGAGTTTAGAAATACAATAGAAACCGGTAGTAACTGATTTTACGCAGACGAAGTTGCGCGGGTTAGCTAGTTAACCATATATACAAAGAGTGGCGGATTTACTAGTAGGCTGAGTAGGCTGCAGCATAGGGCGGAAGATATTTAAGGAGACTAATTTGGGGCTAATTTTTTGTTGTCTTACAAAAATTAAAACGTCTCATATTTATACTTCTAAAAGGTGACCCACCGACACCATAGTTCACAATCATAGTAATAGTAGAGCACATACAATAACGTTGTCATTTCACCGGCAGAAAAAATGTAATTAATATGAACTAGATGTTAAATATTTGAGGTCCTTAGGGGCGGCAAAATATGAATAGCATACAGGCGGCAGACTTGTAAACCCCCCACAGTATGCAAATAACATGTGAGTGTAGCTTTTGAACTTATCTTAGTTTTTAGCGACATGAGAAACAATTTCATTTGACTTTGACACGTCACCATATACCAAAAAAAAACACAGAGGAAAATAAAAATGCTCCGTCACCAAGAATTTTAATAAGGAGTATTTATTACATCTAGAAAGAATAACATAAACAAAATGTCGAATTCGTAATTCGACGTTATTTTTTAAATGTTAAATATCGTATCTATTTATAAATTGTAATTTATTAACACCAGTCTTATTCATAACTTACTTTTAAAACAGCTAGCCGTGCTTGCATCTTCTCAAGAACTTATTATTATTTGTTGCTATTGTTGCTTATTGTATTTTCTATCTGTTGTAATAAATAATTTTATAGCAAAATGGATCTTCATTTTCATACCCTTGGATATTAATACAATGGATATAATGTAAATATTATTAATGTTCGGGTATTTACACATACCAGTTTTATGGCTATTGGATTAGCGATTCAACATTTTATGTACTTCAACGCCCACCAACGCCACCCAGTGGCAATTTTTAGTAAACGATTTTTCTTTATTGAAAAACCATTTAAGTGTGCCAACTTTGATATATTACATTTGGTTTAATTCACAGTATTTGAGTTTATCGATCTCAGATATGCCGATATTCATTATTTTATCTATATATAGAAGACTAGCTTATACTCACGTCTTTGTTTATCTTAAATGTAGTATGTGAACATAAAATACAGCCCATGTTACTCGCTGGTAATGTAACTTTCTATAGGTGTTTTTTTTTTGATAAATCGGTTAAGTATATTTTGATTTTATATATTTAAAAAAAAATCAAACCTTTGTTTTTATAATAGTAGTATAGTTAAGAGAAAATCATAAAAATAAAGATCAGTCAAACAGTATTAGTGAATGTATTTGTCGCCAAACTTTTAGAGCATTGTGAAGATAGATGCACAGAATATACATTTAGTTATAAATACGTATTATAAAATATGTATAACATAAAGACAAGTTAAGGATAAATAAATGCTAATTTTAAATTCCTATAACAATATATTTTCTTTGTTTTTTATTAAACTCCTTGCTATATTATGCACAAGCTTAAACTTATAGCCTATATTCAGAGCGCCCAAAAAGTCTAGATTAAATTATTTTAATATTATTTTACTCTACATAAGCGTAGTACGGCAACACGGACCATTTAATACAAAACACCTGGTTATTTACAGAACAGATGATTTATAGTTCACGATTCTATAATATTATAATTCAGTATACTGTGTTCCAGTAGTCACAGATTAATATTAATCATTCGATTAATATTCGAATATCTTACCTAGAGAGGCCCCTTATTTGGATACTTTCTGTAGTCGTTATAAATTCTGCCAATTAACCTCTGAATATTTTGTACGTTTTTTAATAGATTGCATGTAATTTGTAATATAATAAAACTGGTTGGGTTTAATTGGTCTTCAAATGTATACTCGTTTCTTTTACATTCTCGCATCCGGTATTGATATCTTATTGAGCATCGTAAAAGTAATTCTACAGGGAAGTAACATAAGAATAGAAGAGACAACAAAAACATCGACACAAATATCAAAATTTGAAATTACTGGCTATTAATTTTTACATATTTTTAAATTGACCTTTGTATATTATTATTCATATTCCAAAATGAAAATATAAAGATTAACTGGTTTGTCAATGTAGACCCGACAGAACTCCAGGCAATAAAAAGAAAGATCTCTTTCGTGAAGTGCACTGTAATAAGAATCGATTCAACTGAATCTGATAAAACTTTGGCGAGCAATGATTTGGCGAGTTGTTGCGCACAGGCTAATAATGGATCGTATATTAGTAAAACCACTAAACAATATATGACACGTGAATCGTTTCATTTGAAATAATTATCACCTAAAATCTAGAAATTAATTAAAAAAATGCATAGAAATTTGAAACCTTGGTATTCAGACACGATCGATTTACACTTTGTTTTTTTAATTAACCTTGAGGTGAAAATTTCTGAAAGTACCATCAAACTTGAAACTGGCAAAATGATGATTGCTATTATACTCTAAATGAATCAAAAATATTAATTTCGACGTTTGAATGCTCCGACTGCTGGATGCTCCCACTATGACATATATGTTTATTTTTGATTCATTTAGAGTATAATAGCAATCATCATTTTGCCAGTTTCAAGTTTGATGGTACTTTCAGAAATTTTCACCTCAAGGTTAATTAAAAAAACAAAGTGTACTCGTGATTTAGTGACGTCAGTTATTACTTCGTGAGCGTTCGTTTTCATTGTTCCGATCCAGCACACCTGCGTTCTGTTTCTTGGAATTGAGTGAGACCTTTCCTTTGTATTTATTTATTGCCTTACTTATTTCTTGGTATACTTAATTGTTTACTTAGTTATTTATCTATTTATTTACGTATTTCTTTAATTCTTCAGTCATTTCTTTATATATTTATTTACTTTTCAATTATTTATTTAATTATCTATTTATTTATTTGTTGTCTATTTACACATTTTATTTACACGGACCTAGGCTTGAGCTGCTGCCGAGGGGGGCCTAGTCTGGTGTGCGGGAGCGAAATTTACCCCCAGACCACGGCGGCGTGATCTGTGGTTACGCGGGCGTGGGCGTGAGCACGCTCTGTTTAGAGAGACAGGCTGGTACTGATCGTTCACTGCCGTTATTTCATCGGGAGGGTCGGTAAAAATATGTCGCGGACGTCTTTTACTACGCGCAGCGTTTGGTACGGGTTCGTATTTTGCGGCGGATACCACTAACGGACTGGGATGATTCGCGGCTTTTTCAAAATAACTAATCGTAAGTGATTTTACGTACGCCCAGATAGAAGGCATCTCTAGGTCCCTATGTAGATCAACTCTCCGGACGTACCACGGGGCACCGGTCACTTTACGTAAAACGCGGTTTTGAAGAACCTGCAACTTATGAAAATTATCTTTCGACATATGCGCAAAAACGGGACTGCTATATGTCATCACGGGACGGATACACGTCTTATACAAAGTGAGCTTGTGTCTGAGGGACATCTTACTCCTATGACAAAGCAACGGATGGAGGCGACCCAAAACCATAGCGGCTTTGTTTCGTACTCTATCTATATGTGACTCGAAATTTAAATGTTTATCTAATGTAACACCGAGATATTTGACCTCGTCGGCCCAAGGTATATCGGTTCCGTATAGCCTGATGGGCTCGAGGTTATTATTACGTCGTAAAGGATCGAAGAGTATCGCGGCGCTCTTATCAGGATTAACTTCTATGCGCCATCGACGAAACCATTCACCGAGTGTGCAAACGGCCTTTTCGATGCGCTTCCTAAGAAAGTCTGACCGCAAGCTGGAAGTGTAAATAACGGTATCGTCAGCATAGCAACCTACCTCGACCCGTTTAGACCGAGGTAGGTCACTGATGAACAGATTGAAAAGCGAGGGCGCGAGTATGGAGCCCTGTGGCACACCTGAGCGTATCGGGTGGGGCAGGGATAGTTCCCCATCCACTCTAAAACGGAAAGTCCTATCAGTGAGAAAATCGTGGATAATATGTATTAACTTATCGGGTACGTGATATTTACATAATTTATGGACGAGCCCTCCATGCCAGACCTTATCGAAGGCTTTGGCGACATCGAAAAAAACTGCAATTGTGCGTTTCGGTTTACGTTTCGGGTCGGCATTAAAATTAGAGAAAATGTACTCCGTGAGGCGGTGTACTTGATTCGTGCAAGAGTGTTCGGCACGAAATCCGAACTGCTCAGGTGGTATTAATTTTAAATCTGTAATCGAGACCTGGAGGCGGTTCAGAAGGAGCCGCTCGTATAATTTACCTAATGTATCTAACAGGCTGATCGGGCGATAGCTATCGGGAAGCGTAGCTTTTTTGCCGGGCTTGTGTATGCCTATCACTACGGCCTTCTTCCAGGCGGCTGGAAAGTGGCCCTGGGACATGGCCGCATTGAAGATGCAGACCAATAGAGCTATGATGTGGTCAGGAAGGAGTCTCAGCACCTCGTTCCTGATTCCATCGGGACCTGGGGACTTTCTAAGTTTGAGACGCTTTATGGCGGCCGAGACTTCGTCAAAAGTTATCGAGGTTAGGGTATCCGCGGGTGGAGATGCGAGTGCATGCTCTACCGACGACTCGATCGAACCGATATGAACAGTATCAGTATTATCAGTGTTTGGCGAACACTGTTTCTCTAAACTCGCGGCTAGACATTCTGCTTTATCTATACTATCGAACGCGGGAGGCAACCCGGGGCCTCTGTCGAGAGGAGGCATCGGGGTGGCGAGATCTGATTTCATAGTGCGCGTGAGTCTCCAGTACGACAGGTGAGACGGCCGGAGATCCTCCAGAAGCCTGTCCCACCTGTCGCCCCGAATCTCAGAGATACGAGTTTTAACTAATTTACGTAGTGAGCGTAATCGATCGCGGTTCTCTACAGACGGGTAAGCGTCGTGAGCTCGATTCGCGGCGTTCTTTTCCGTGATCAACGCTTTCACGTCGTCAGGGAGTATAAAGCGGCGATCGTTCGCCGCTTGTACCTCTTTCGAGGTCTCTCTGACGGCGGTCTGAAGATAGTTGACCAGGGAATCGATAGCCGAATCCGCGTCGGCTTTAGACGTCAACACGTCTGGGATCCCGTCTAAAATGTCAGACGATGGATTTTCTTTAAAATAACGAGCTAAACTAACATAATCAGCCACCCTGACCGACGGAGGGGTGAAATCTGAATTTAAACCTAACTGTAATACGACCGGGCGGTGATCTGAATCAAGTTCGTGTACGACTTGTATGAGTCGTACCCGAAGCGTGATATTTTTTAAGAGAGCTATGTCTAAGACTGACGGGCGACAGTTGTCTTGATAGTGTGTGGGTTCCGGAGGGGCTATGACGTCAAATGCGAGGACCCTACCTAGTTTGTCGAGTATCTTCAACTGTCGCCCGTCAGTACTAGACATAGCTCTTTTAAAAAATATCACGCTTCGGGTACGACTCATACAAGTCGTACATGAACTTGATTCAGATCACCGCCCGGTAGTATTGCAGTTAGGTTTCGATTCAGATTTCACCCCTCCGTCGGTCAGGGTGGCTGATTATGTTAGTTTAGCTCGTTATTTTAAAGAAAATCCATCGTCTGACATTTTAGACGGGATCCCAGACGTGTTGACGTCTAGAGCCGACGCGGATTCGGCTATCGATTCCCTGGTCGACTATCTTCAGACCGCCGTCAGAGCGACCTCGAAAGAGGTACAAGCGGCGAACGACCGCCGCTTTATACTCCCTGACGACGTGAAAGCGTTGATCACGGAAAAGAACGCCGCGACTCGAGCTCACGACGCTTACCCGTCTGTAGAGAACCGCGATCGATTACGTTCGTTACGTAAGTTAGTTAAAACTCGTATTCGGGGCGACAGGTGGGACAGGCTTCTGGAGGATCTCCGGCCGTCTCACCTGTCGTACTGGAGACTCACGCGCACTTTAAAATCAGATCTCGCCACTCCGATGCCTCCTCTCGACAGAGGCCCCGGGTTGCCTCCCACGTTCGATAGTACAGATAAAGCAGAATGTCTAGCCGCAAGTTTAGAGAAACAGTGTTTTCCAAACACTGATAACACTGATACTATCCATATCGGATCGATCGAATCGTCGTTAGAGCATGCACTCGCGTCTCCACCCGCGGATACCCTAACCTCGATAACTTTTGACGAAGTTTCAGCCGCCATAAAGCGTCTCAAGCTTAGAAAGTCCCCAGGTCCCGATGGAATCAGGAACGAGGTGCTGAGACTCCTTCCTGACCACATCATAGCTCTATTGGTCTGCATCTTCAATGCGGCCATGTCCCAGGGCCACTTTCCAGCCGCCTGGAAGAAGGCCGTAGTGATAGGCATACTCTAAAGCGTAAAGTCCTATCAGTGAGAAAATCGTGGATAATATGTATTAACTTATCGGGTACGTGATATTTACATAATTTATGGACGAGCCCTCCATGCCAGACCTTATCGACTTTTGCGACATCGAAAAAAACTGCAATTGTGCGTTTCGGTTTACGTTTCGGGTCGGCATTAAAATTAGAGAAAATGTACTCCGTGAGGCGGTGTACTTGATTCGTGCAAGAGTGTTCGGCTGATATAGTCTTCATGTGGATTTCGTGAGGCGCTTCTCACTCATACTTGCTCCGGGGAGCGCACGAGTGTTCGTGCCTGCTTTTTAATCCTCTTCTTTTTTTTTGGGTATTTCTGTTATCTGTGATGTGGTCATCGGGCGGTCTGGTGGAGTAAGCACGGCGAGCGCCTCTCTTTATATAGACCGTCGCAGTATAACTACCTGACATTTCAATTATTTCCAAAATATATATATATATGTCCTAGTGGGAGCATCCAGCAGTCGAAAGTTTGCTAACACCGCCATCTATTATTTTCTATGTTAATCAATATAGGCAATGTGTTGTTAATGCACTTCTATTTAATTATTGTTAATGTGGATTATTCCAAATTATTGAGTAGTTTAGATTAGATTAAACTGTTCATAACTTCTAAGCATTCCACATGTTTATTCATATAAGCACTGATAGAAGTAACTAAATAAGCTGGTGTCACGCCATACGACGCGAGACACCATCTTAAGAATTAGTGGCATCGTGCAATAACATTTCTAACTTGATTACATTCTTGATTTTTCCAGTCATAGTGGGAGCATCCAGCAGTCGGAGCATTCAGCAGTCGAAATTAACACATCAATAGTAACGCATATTTTTATTACAGAATCCTACAAAGATTCGAATTATCGTAGGTGTTTGATAACACCGCCATCTATTATTTTCTATGTTAATCAATATAGGCAATGTGTTGTTAATGCACTTCTATTTAATTATTTTAATGTGGATTATTCTAAATTATTGAGTAATTTAGATTAGATTAAACTGTTTCTAAACTGTTCATAACTTCTAAGCATTCCACATGTTTATTCATATAAGCACTGATAGAAGTAACTAAATAAGCTGGTGTCACGCCATACGACGCGAGACACCATCTTAAGAAATAGTGGCGTCGTGCAATAACATTTCTAACTTGATTACATTCTTGATTTAAAGTAGACCTAAATTAGTGTCGCGATAATTAAAATCGGACATGTGAAATTGTAATAGAATTATTCTAGATTTAAGTAACATTTGGAACCTTTTGTTATTTATTAAAACCGGAAAAATCAAGAATGTAATCAAGTTAGAAATGTTATTGCACGATGCCACTAATTCTTAAGATGGTGTCTCGCGTCGTATGGCGTGACACCAGCTTATTTAGTTACTTCTATCAGTGCTTATATGAATAAACATGTGGAATGCTTAGAAGTTATGAACAGTTTAGAAACAGTTTAATCTAATCTAAATTACTCAATAATTTAGAATAATCCACATTAAAATAATTAAATAGAAGTGCGTTAACAACACATTGCCTATATTGATTAACATAGAAAATAATAGATGGCGGCGTTATCAAACACCTACGATAATTCGAATCTTTGTAGGATTCTGTAATAAAAATATGCGTTACTATTGATGTGTTAATTTCGACTGCTGAATGCTCCGACTGCTGGATGCTCCCACTATGACTTATGATTTTGGAGTTTTATGAGTTAAAAATTTAGAAAAGTGACAGAACTAACAGACTAGTTTATTGTTACCTGTACTATCACAATCGACAAATGAACTCCTTAGTAATTTTTCTGAAACAGAAAAATAGGCTGAGATTCAACGTACAGGTGTAGAAAAATAGGATTTTCCTTAATTTATGGTAGTGAGGTGAAGCGTGGTGGCGAACAACCAATATCAATAATACTTTCATCATGTTACTTTAAAATGTTAGTAGAATGTATTAAAACTAATTCGTTTTAAAATTTTATTATCTACATAAATTTATAAAATATTATCATACGGATGTCTATATATGAATAATATTAACGTATATAACTAAGTTATAGGTAAATAATGAAGGCGTCTTAATAATTGAATTAATTTTATATTAATAAATATTCACATTATAAAATGTATTATGTATTTAATTGCACTATTGACCTAGCTTTATGATATAGGTACGGGTAAATGCTTCCTCTTCTTTGTGTTCTATCGCTCAAGTCGACGGTTCGATCGGAACTCCCATAAACTTTACCTCTTTATAATATTAGTATAGATTTTCGAGATAGAACACAAAGAAGAGGAAGCATTTACCCGTACCTATATCATTTATTTATTGCTTTATCTATTTCTTGGTATATTTATTTATTTACTCTTTTGTTTATCTATTTATTTACGTATTTCTTTAATTCTTCAGTGATTTATTTTTAAATTTATTTTCTTTTTATTGTTTGTTTATTTAAGTAGTCTTATGTTATTTTTCCCCTGTTTCGCTCAGGTACTTATTTGCGTTGTTTTCCTATTTTGTTTAGTTTTAAACAGCTCCCTTTGATCCGGACTCGGGATAGTCCGTTAAATTCATTAAGGCGCGCCCCCCTGCCCCTCTGGCAGGGAGGTTTCACATGTCTTCCCCCGCCCCACTCCCCTCCTCAGGCCCCGGTATGGCCGCTGAACAAGAGATCAGTCTCTTAGAGACTGAGCTCATTAGCCTCCGCGGCTTCATAGCCGCTATCTGTCCTCGTCTCGTAGACGATTACGATGCGTACGCTGCAAAGCGTCGCACCGAGCTCCCTCATTCCTCGAAGCCCGCTCCCTCGATCTATGCCAAGATCGAGGCTTCCAACAACTTCCCAATCCCAGCCGATCGCGATAGCGATGACTCCGACTCCGACTCCGGCTCCGACATGGAGCAAGACCCTCCTGCTCAGCAGGATCCCCCTGCCGAGCAAGCCCCTCAGGCTGAGCAAGCCCCTGCTGCGGACGATGGCTTCACCACCGTCACGCACCGCAAACCGCGCAAGAAGCGCTCGAACTCCTCTTCCGATCCGGAGGACAAATTGCCCTCTAAAAAGATCGCAAACGTCGATGGCGCGAAAGTGCCAAAGGCGACACCAGCGCCCTCTAGACCCGACTCGCCCGTGGCTGCGGGTTCCGCAGTTTCGGGCAAGAAGCCCCGCCCACCGCCCCCCGTTACGATCCAAGACAAAGCGTCTTGGGTTGAGATTTCTAGCCTGCTGGAAACGGCAGGTATCCCTTACACCTCCGCCGTGAATACCGCTGTAGGTATTCAGGTGAAGGTAGCCACGTCCACCGCCCATCGCAACCTCACTCGTTTCCTTCGGGACAACCAGTGGGGCTATTTCACGCACTCTCTCGAAGAGGAGCGTAAACTACGGGTTGTGATCCGTAGAGTCCCCTCAGAACTCCCGACTGACGACATTTCAGACGACCTCAAGGAACAGAAGATTCCTGTTCGCGAGGTTCATCGTATGCGCTCTCCGCGCACCAGGGCTCCATATGATATGGTTCTCGTTGTCCTCGATCGCACCCCTCAGGGGAAAGCGATTTTTAATCTTACATCCCTTTGCGGCCTCTCCGGCGTCATAGTCGAGCCGCCGCGCAAAACGTCTGTGCCCTCGCAGTGTCACAACTGCCAGGTGTACGGACACTCCGCACGAAACTGTCGCCTGAAACCCAGGTGCGTTAAGTGCCTCGGCGACCACTCCACTAGGGAGTGTTCTCGCACGAAAGACGCCTCCGACCCTCCGAGCTGTGTTCTGTGCCGCGGCGTGGGCCATACCGCGAATTATCGCGGATGTCCCCGCGCCCCGCGCACAAAGCGCCCTCGATACCCCAGGCAGGCGTCGCCGTCTAAGACGGCCGCTGCCCCCGCCCGTCCTCGACCTCCGCCTCTCATGTCTCGAGAGGCCTTCCCGAACCTGCCGGGCACGTCTCGTGCACCGGCAGCGTCCGTACCCGCGACTAGTGCGCCCCCCCGCCCCTACCGGGCCCCTCAGGCCCCGTGGGCTCCTAAACCCGCGTCCCAGCACACTCCCAAACCTCCGGCGGCTAATCCTTCACAGGATGACCCCGCATACTCCTTTTCCCTATCGAGTATTGACTACGCAGGTCAACTACTCATTTTCCACGAGATCTCGGAGATCTCGGCGTACGAAGAGTGCTCTCGTAATCCGCTACTAGGTGCCGTCACGGCAATCCATAGATTTCCAGCCATCGCGGCTACACTACAACGGCTCGCGCGCGCAGCTGTTAAAAAATAAATAACTCAAATAAGATAGAGTAAATCGCGTATTTACGTCTATCTTCCCCTAAAAATAACCGTCAAACAATAATAATAATTTTTGTTATGTCTATTTTTAGACTTCGGTGCCGTCACCGTTAGTAAATTTAAATTCAATCTTATAAAATGCGTGTTGCGCCCACGCTTTTGTAATCGATCCCTATTAGCTCCCGCACACTTCGCGGTTCTCAATAATATCTCGAGCCTAGGTCGTCCCCGCGCGGAGCCCTCGTGATATTATTATCGCGATACAGTGACTCACCTACATCACTTGAACACACATATGAGATCATCTCTCTCACACACGTGCACATATATACACATGGTGGGAGGGTTTTGTTTTTTTTTTCCCTCATCGAACTGAATCGAATAGTTTAAGTTCGTTTCAATCCGATATACACGTATTCATTTGTGAATCATGCAATTTCGATTGTATGGTTCACAAATGTATATATGTATGAATAGCTTAGAATAGTTAGCTAGGACAGACGTGTCTTTTTCCAGGAAACAGCCCAAGCCGAGGTGTGCGTGCACCCTTGTGTATGTTACCCAAAACCAAAATCGGCTGAGTGCCCTAAGCGCTCGGCCTTAGTAGTCCGGTGAAGCTGTAAAGACCTTGCCAGGTCAATAGCATAGTCAGTTCGAAAAAAAAAAAAAAAAAGTTAAAGTTTATGAGTTTGTGACGTTGTAGGGGGTAATCTCAGGAACTACTAAACCGATTTTGAAAATACTTTTACCAATAGAAAGCCACGTTATTTGTGAATGTCAAAGGCTACATATCATCACGCTAAAACCAACAAGAACGGAGCAACAATGAAAAATGTTTTAAAATCGGGGTATTTTTTTCTTTTGAGAGTTTCCGCTGCGTCTTAGCCCAAAATAACTATTCCACCCGTACGAAGTCGCAGGCAGAAGCTGTTAACTAATTATGTAAAAATACACATTTTTTAATGTTTACATTCGTTAACACATTATATTATCTATACTAATATTATAAAGAGGTAAAGTTTGTTGTAGGGGGTAATATCTGGGGAGTCGGAGAAAAAATGGTCGAACGAAAACGTTTCTTACGAACGCTGCCTTAACGATTAGAGATATATGATTGAGTTCTAGAGAACAGTTGTAGCTTGATAGTGCCTATTACCGCCCAACGAAGTTGGCACGGGTCAGCTAGTGGATAATAAAATAATAAACACGTAGACGAAATCTTAAGATAGTTTATTTGTCTTTTGGACTAAAAAACACAAAATATTCACTACAAACCGGTTTTGGCTGTTGAATATTTGGACTCTCGTTAATGAAATCCTATGAATATTTTATAATAGCGTATAAAATGTGAAAACTAGGCTTTATAAATTACCTTTGGTTTCGATTTTGAATGATTATTTGGCGAGATCATAAATGTTCTGAGTGTGATTTGTATATCATATTATACTCAGTTTATGGCACAAAATAGCAGTAACAACTTTACAACTAAAATTAATGTTATTATTTTAATTGCGTTTTATACTAATTTCATTGAGTTAAATATACTAAGAATTCTTTTGTCTTTGCGATAATTTTAGATAATCTAGTATTATTTCCAATAATATCTTCAATATATTAAGAAATAAAAAACATTTCTTTGATTTCACAGAAAGTAGGTACAAATATTAGCTTCTGAGATATATGAATCGATATTCAACATTCTTTATTAGCCACTAAACATAGCACTTTACACGCTGTTCTTCATTATAGTAAGGTTCAAGTAATTTTAATGAACTAATTAGCGAACATATTTTATTTTATTTGGTTATTGAAACAAAATATACTATATTATTTTTTTAATTAACAGCTCTTAACAGCCTCTATTTTCAAACCGACTAACGCTATTAACTTCCCTTCACAGCTTCAACGGACTAAAGCTAAATAGCCTCCTAATCTGTGGATAGTATGCCATTGAAACAGGACTGATGAAGGATATTCTGAAAGGTCGTTGTATAGTTCTAAGTAAATATAAATAAGTTGAAAACAAACAATTTTCGCGATTCGTGACCACCGCTGTCAAGTTAATTAATGTTATTATAATTCACTAAGAATTTTTTAATTATACGACTATAGAACAGACAACAATCATAACGCTGATATTTTACAGCGTTTTTATTTAATAGTGAAGTTATTATAGTGAAGTCATTTTAAAATCAACACATCATTTGAGGATCGTATTTTCTATAATAAATATTTATACAACACTTTTAGAAAAGTTAGTAAACACAAGCTGTGTTATTACAAAAAAGTTAAATACGTATTGAATACTTGCTTTAAAAAAGTTTGGGTACTTTCGTATTAAATGCAAAGCGCTCGCCCATAGAATTATGAAACCGCTTACACTTACAACGCGCGGGTCTGTTACTCTATGGCGCTCGACGAACGTGCGACATCTTGCTATTTTATCTATGTTTGGTTAGGTTAGGTTAGACTTGCGAGTGACCAGGGCGTCGGAGTTTGCTTCCGTCACCTCGGTTTCCTGGTCCACACACATGCGCTAGGCGGCAGTGGAGTTTTAGCCAGTAGGAGTCTGGCATAACCCTCTCACTGTCCCCCGGCAGTGGGAGGTGTATCCAATGTAGGATTTCTCCACTTAAAAAAAAAGGTTAGACTTGCGAAAAAGGATAACGCGAGCTTGCCCGGGCAGCGGTCAGCGAGCGTGGTTCATTTAATACAAAAGTACTCAAACTTTTTTAAAGCAAGCATTCAATACATATTTAACTTTTTTGTAATAACACGGAAGCAGTTATACGTAGCTGAGTAATCTTGTTTCTGAATCCAATAAAAACTAACTGTATCTACTTCACGGTACTTCAAGTATGTCATGGTAGTTCACATAATACACTTATAGCTTATTATACTATAACGTACTCTGTGTTATACACGATCATATTTTTAACATAGTTTAAACGATGAAAGATGCGTTTGCTAACTCTCATCATGAGAAATAAAGATACAAATCCAACAATGAGACAATCTCAATACAGGATAACAAATACTAAGAGTCATTACATTTCAAAATCAGCTAAATCCAATTTTAATCGTTAATATAACATGTACCTATAATCCATACTTCATTACATAGTATAAAATAAAGTCTCCTACCGCGTCTGTCTGTCTGTCTGTTTGCGATAAATTCAAAAACTATTGAACGGATTTTCAAGCGGTTTTCACCAGTGGATAAAGTGATTAATGAGGAACGTTTTAGTATATAATTTGTCAAGGATTTTTTTATAATCAGGGCGGGACAACGTCCGCCGTATCAAGAGGTAAAGTTTGTGAGGTTGTGACGATTTTTTTTTTCGAACTGACTACGCTATTGACCTAGAAAGGTCTCAACAGCTTCACCCGGTCTACTAAGGCTTAGCTTAAGCGCTTAAGGCACTCGGCCGTTTTTATTTTGACAACTAGCTTAAGGGTGCGCGGCACACCTCGGCTTGGGCTGTTGCCTGATACATGCAATTTACGACCTCTCTGAGCTAACCTAAGGTTAAATATTCATACTTATATGAATTATTGAAACATATATGTGTACCAAGTTTACATACCTCAACAACTCTTATATGTATTTTGTGTTGGATAATTCGTTGTGACGTTGAAAATTCTTTTACCAATAGAAAGCCACGTTATTTGTGAATGTTATAGGCTATATATCATCACGCTAAAATCAATAGAAGCGGAGCAACAATGAAGAATGGTTTTAAAATCGGGGTTTTTTTCCTTTTGAGAGCTTCCGCTGCGTGTTAGCCCAATATAACTATTCCACGCGTACGAAGTCGTGGGCAGAAGGTATTAATTAATTCTATTATTATTATAATATTATAAAGAGGTAAAGTTTGTGAGGTTGTAAGGGGTCGGGTCGTATATGGGGAGTCGGAGAAAAAATGGTCGAACGAAAACGTATCTTACGAACGCTGCCTTAACGATGAGAGATATATGATTGAGTTCTGGACAAAAAGTTGTAGCTTGATAATTAATGCCTATTACCGCCCACGGGCACGGGTCAGCTTGTTTTTTCTATATACTGTATACCATAAGGTTATTAGTTTTTTTTAATATTCATATTTTACGTGTACGAAATGTTAAAGATCTTGAAAAATGACGTAAAATATTCGGAACGGCTTAAATCGCATTTAGCTCATTTTGAAATTATTGAAACCATGATAGCATGGGAATTGAGCGTTTTAGGCAATTGATTACATATCAAACAGCCTCGAGTTAAAAATTTGTCTATTAACAGTACTAACGATCTGTTCTAATAACAACACTGATGGAGTTTTTGGCGGGATTTTGGTATATTTTATTCATGATCTTGTGTTACTTGACTCTATATTGTGTAAAATTGGTGGTGTTTTATCTAATATAGTTTGTTTATTGTGCATAAGTGAAGTGAGTGGAAAATAATACCACGGATCATGAATTCTGAGATGCCACAAAAACTCCACGGAAAGTTCTAACAAGATGGCGATCATCTTGTTAGTTCATTGTAATTATATCAAGAAACTTGTAATATCGATACTCGCTTGACAATGGCAGTAATAGTCTATTAGAAGACAAGTTGCCAATAATGGAATAGAAGAAGAACTTGTAATACTATTAACTACTCGACAATGGCAGTAATAATCTAAAAGATTGGTTACCAAAATAAAGTTAAAAAAAAAAAAAAAACAATATTTTTTTTCTCTCTAAGCTAAACGTTTTACTGTTCTCTGTTAAATCCGCATTTACCCAATTTGTGCATTTTTAAACATAATCTACTTAGTTGTAATTGGCATGATAAGATTTGTATAAAAGAAATCGTTTGAAATTTTGGCCAAAAGCTTTCCATATAAAAAATAGATGAGTTACACGAACATACGGAGATTTTCAAAAATATTCACAGATTCACGTTTAGTTCTTGAGCTATCATATTATTTCATTGCATGATCATACTATAAAGGGACGATTTAGTTATTGTTCTCTTTGTACACCTCTGTGAAGCCGGTCCTGTCAGCTAGTATCTATATATTAATACGTGAAGCCTAATCTTTGTATCCCTTTTTAACGGAGTTGGGCGAACGAATGAACGTGAAACTTGGCATAGTTAAAGTTTATATGGATGAGAAGTGCAGAAAGCTATTTATTTTATATAAAATGGATTAGAAGTACATTAAATTAATTAAAATATGCATTACTCACACTACTGCTTCAATTTTACACAACATATACACACATGTAAATAAAAAAGACACTTTGACATCTGTCAATAAAGGACTTCAAAAAAGGTTGTGAAGGAGGTTGCTATGCTCGACTGTATGTATTATTTTACTCTTACGTTTCAATTACCCTTTTTCATTCTACATTTAACAATGATATTAACCCTAATAAAATTCAAACTTAAAAAAATCAATGAACTATGGTCGTATGTCGACCTATAGCCGTCGCCGTATAGGTCGTATAGCCTTCCTCGATAAATGTGCTATACAACACTGAAAGAATTTTTCAAATCGGACCAGTGGTTCCTGAGATTACCCCCTAACACGTCACAAACTTACAAACTTTACCTCTTTATAATATTAGTATAGATAAATATGCTTCTTCGAAAGGTTATTTAAAACAATATGTTATTATTATCTCGCTGAATGCATATTAAGAGTATTTATTTATTCCAGACAAAATACTCCTCTTTCTTCTTCTTCTTCTTACCCTTTTCCCACATAAGTAGGGTCGGTACAACATGTTTGCCATGCTGTGGTATATGATTTGGCTTAATTTTTACGATCGGCCGCCTGCCTGACATCAACCCTCCTTGGGATTATTTTGTTGTACGATTGTATTTATGATTATTATTATATAGTTACGAAGTCCGAATGGATCTTCGTAAATAAAGTACTATTAAAAAATACTAATAAAATATTACTATTTAATACTATAAAATACTCCTCTTTATTATTAAGAAATTAACTTTTATATCAGTTTATGAATAACTAGCTCATGTCCGCGGCCTCGCCTGCGTTAATATAGATTTGATTGATCTCTTGGTAACAGTAAATTTATTCAGTATGAAAGGGTTACTCTTTTTTTGTTTTCTTTATCCTTGACAACGTGCATATAATGATGTGTGTGTCACAATGATATTATAACTAAATATACGTTACATACATGATATTTTTTTGTTTTATTTATATGATATTTTTTATTACATACATGATATTTATGTACACAAAGTAGATGGCACGATAACGCACACATACGATGTTACTTAGATACGGGCAGATTGATGGGCCAATCGTCAAAAATAAGTTAACTAGCCAAGTTTTAACAAGGCACTGCCGAAACGTTTATGACGTATCTATATAGTTATAATATCATTAGTGTATAATGATGGGTTGAGTTTAGGCGTGAATACATAACAAACAAAATCACTTTGGCAATTATAAAATTATTAGTTAGTTACTTATAAATTTATATTATTGAAATGATAACATAATATAGCGGCGTAATTGTTTCTGAAGCCACCACAAAAATGTAAAATGGTTTGTATGTAATATTCGCTTAAATCAAGGGTATTTTAACTTGGGTTGTGAAATATTTTAAAGATACCTATATAATCGCTATAATATACCGATTTTAAGGATAAAAATTATTCAACTGATTATATCAAAAACACTATTTATCTATTTAAAATTCGCTTATGTGTATATATTTACCAATCTATATATATATATATATTACAGTTACGTGCCACTATCTTAGGTGGTATTAAATAGTATTTATTCCTGTACACCCAGAATACTCCCGATTCTACTGCATTGAAAAATCCATCCAAAGGTTGCCTGGAAGAAATTGCTAATAACAATAAGGCCGCCCATTGTACCGTTAACAAAACGTGAAATGTTTTTTTTAAATGTATATATATATATGTAATTGGGGTACAATAAAGTTTAAATAATAAATAATAACATCTTGAACTTGTATATCAATCAAATTTAATGTAAAAAATATATTTGTTTAGATTTTTATTTACAGAAATGCAAGTTTATGATTAAAACTAAGAAACTCGTTGTCGTCGGTAACCTTAAGAAGTGGGTATTACAATTAGCATGTCCCCCTTCTCTTGCAATGTAACATAAACGCGCCACTATCGTCTTTCAATCTATCATTATCTCGTTCATGATATTTATTAGGCATCGCATAGGTATCATCTTCGTATGGTTTTCTGTATCCATTGTGTGCTGTTGACATAGAAGGTCGGCGACGGTTAGGCGAGTATCTCTTATTCCGTTCTTGATAGCCACCGCGGCTTGGCCTTCGAATTCGATTGTGCGAACTGAAATGAAAAAAGCATATACAAGCGTATACACATAATGTTTTTAATCTACTATATACATAAAAAGAATGTAAATCTAACGTGTCTGTACTTTTTAGATATTTGTATAATGATAAATAAATTTCAATCATTTTTAGAAATATCTGTCTGTCCGTCTATCTGTCTGTCTGTTTGTATGAAGACGCATCACCGCTAAAGTACTGCGTTCACGATAAAACTTCACCAAGAAAATCATAAAATATATCCTCGATTAACATTTAGTGTTTGTTTCACTAAAATCGGTCCACTAAAATTTAATATTTTGTAATTTTAATGACGGCTCGACTTAAATACGAAAAAAGAGTAGGTAAGTAAATGCAATTCTTGTTATTCTCTTACAATAACAGGATATTAAATAATGTATAAATAACATCTAAGATACATAACAGATGTGTCACCTGATGTTAAGTGATCATCAACGTCCATAGACACTTGCAACACCAGGGGCGTCGCAAATGCTTTGCCAGCCTGTGTTTGGCGAGGAAGAGGGAGGGGCAGAGGGTTGGTAGACCTCCGGCGCTCTTACTGACCGTACGAAACGCAACAATGCAAACACTGTTACTTCACGTCGGTTTTCTGTAAGAGGGTGGTACTACCCCGGGCGAGCCGACCCATTCATGCTGAAACCAGTAGTAGCTTCAGCGTGGCTCTACCACCTACCAAAATAGCCAAAATAGTTCATAATATAATTAAGATATTCAATCACAACTAAGATAAATACTTCTAAGCTTGTTATATTATACAGTTATAATGGTTTACCTACGTTGTAAATGTGACGTAGCAAGTTATTACCGAGACATTAAATACCTAATGCTGGGGTAAGCCATTACACCTCATATGTATATGTGTTAAAAGCAGCGGCAACTTTGTCTGCGTTTGTGTTTTTATAAATACTGACAGCAGATTTGGGTAACTCTAAAGGTTTATGGAGCATGGATAAATTTAAGCAATATATATTATTCTGATATATAAGTCATATTACTATAAGGTGTTATCAAATTCCGTTGAATAGGTGAATAAATATTTAGTTACAGAAGAGGTCAATTTATATACAATTGTGAGGTTGGTATTTTAACGATACTTCATTGAATGCTCTTCATTTAGTTTGAGTTTCTGGCTCACCCATCTGATGTTGATATCTATCTATGATATTTAAACTAGAGAGAAACATTTTACTGGAGGTATAGACGAGTACTATAAATATTCTGACGATAAACCTGGTTCTGTAGTTAAGGTGAATGTGTTGAGAGCAGTTAGATACTGTCGACACTTTTTCGAGGCCGGCAAAATTTTACAAACTATATCTATACACATAATAATAATGTAAGTCTAACGTGTCCGTTCTTTTTCGATTTTTGTGAAAAAAAAATGTTGCAGGTGTCTAGGAATAAGTAATAGGATACATTTCAATCATTTTTAGAAATGTCTGTCTGTCTGTCTGTTTGTATGAACACGCATCACTGCTAAAGCACTGGGTTAACAATAAACCTCAAATCATAAAACATATCTCCAGGAGTAACTTAGTCTTTGTTTCATTAAAAGCGCTCTACTTTATCATATGTTATTGTTATTTGAATGACGGCTTGAGTTAATTATGAGAGAGTAGTAATTTTTAACTAATTTGGTTGAACGCACTAATCTCAGGAACTACTGGTCCAATTTCAAAAATTCCTTCAGTTTTAGATAGCTCATTTATCGAGGAAAGGAATATCATCACGCTAAGGGGAGCGTAGCACCAATTAAGAATATTACAAAATTTAAAAAAGTATCCATTTCATTTAATATTATTATGGTATTTGTCATTTCATATTTAAAAAAAATTCTATAACAATAATGAAATATAAAATGTAACAAATCGAGAGTAATGACATTTATTTGTACTCTGAAGAATACAGTATAACGAATAGATGTTTACTAAAAACTTTTTAATATGTAAACTTCCGTAAATTCGTTGAACTGAAATTCCTAAATAACGAGGTTGTAAACATTACTTCTATGGTTTTACCACTATATTTTATTTTGTTAAACTCCATACACAATTCCTATCTAGGTGCGACCTGCAGCTCACTTACCTATGAGGTCTTCGTTGGTAGTGAATATTCTTCTTACTTCTTTCAGGTCTAGGCATATAGTCATCTTCCTCATCATTTTCAAATTCTTCATTTACTGATTTCGTATGATGAAAAACTGGTCTTACGTAGGGAACATGAACTGGGTAAGGTTTAGCCACTGATACTGTCACCTAAAAAATTATGTACGAAACACAAGATATGGAATAAATAAAACAAAACAAATATTTGAAAAATAAATTGGGTAATTTTATTGTAACTTATATTTTTGTGTAAAGTGTGCAAAATTTACATGCTGCAGGCATTTTTGCTCCCATCAAAGAATTTGTGGTCTATTTATTGTGATATACTTTAATTGTTGCAACACTTTCCATGCTTTTTAACAAACTACTTGCACTTAAAATAAAATATATATACCTACGTATCTAATAATTACCTACACTCTTCAATAGGGAACAAAATTGAAATCCCACCGCCAACGGTATAATCGGATTCTATGTCAAATTTTATTAGAATCCATCCAGGCGTTTGAAAGTTATTGATGGACGAACATTCAAACAGACATACTTTCACATTCAAGATATTGATTACATACTCGTAAATACGAACATCTTTAATTTGTCTTAATTGTTAGCTATTAAGGTAGTTACTAAAATATTTAAAAAAAAATCTTTTATATTATATTGGACCGTACACTGACCTCTTTCTCGACAATTACGGGGACACGCTTCTTTATAGGGTAAGGAACCTTTTTGTAAACCGGGTATGGCACTGGTTTCTCGATGGGCACGATCAACTCGCGGAGCACTGGCACTGCCACTGGTTTGGCAATTGGAATGCGAACTGGATAAGGTTTTGGCACTGGCACTATTACCGGATGGGGAATTTCTATCTGTGAATTATTACACTTATCTTTTCGCAATCGCAACCATGATGGCCCAAATGCTTGCGACTGCGTCGGAGCTTTCGGTAAAAGATAACATCGTGAGAAAACCATGGCATAGTTAGTGGTTGGTTTTTATCTAAGTCCGCCTAGCTACCCACAAGTTGAAAATCTGCCTTGAAGCATTTGTTGGTAAGTTCAGGTAGCTGCACATGTGAGCCAGTCTACTGTAGTTTTAAAGTGTTTACCATCTTGGACTCATTGTCTAATAAAATTACAAAATGATACGAGCGCTTTGATTTTATCTTACATTACATTTGAATTTTAATATATGTAACATAACTTTTTAATTACCATAGTAGAATTGATAGTGGTATAGTATTACTTATACGCAATAGTAATATATATATTAATAATGGATATGATGATGCTCCTGGCCGATTTCAGTTACAACGATTATTTAGCTCCAACGCTAACTGTTGTTGTATGAAGTGTGAATGTTGTTCTGTCGATAGTTTCTAGATTATGGACTAGTGATATAGTGATCATGCATTGTGAATATTTTGCAAGTATAACAACAATTCTAATTAATATTTCTAAAAAAAATTTTTAATTTAATTAAAAATAATTATTTCTAATAGAATGTTTTCTAATAGAATGCTATTTGTAATAGAACTATTTGTCACAATCTTTTTGTTTTTTCATTAATTAAATTATAATATACATATTAAGTAATCATACAGTTGATTTACCAATTTACAAAGGGATTTGGTATGGAAATGTACAATATTTGGAGATATTTCATTTAAATATTGTATTGAAAGGTGTAATTTAAACTGGAAGTTAGTAGGTTTCAGATACTATAAAGATTTTACTTTCACGAGCGACCATAAAACCTAATGCACCGTGACTTAAGTTCATTACAGTAATAGTGTTAATGCTTAACCAGTAATTTAAACTGAATTATTGCGAGTTTTCTTATTCATAATGTCATGTTTCTAATTCTTAATATTCGTTCGATAACTACCAATTTATAAATCCATTTGTGAAATAAATTATCGACTTCTGTAATGCAATGAATATAGATAATTGTGTGTTCTTTAGTTTAGTGATTTCTCTTAGTTGCGTGGACGCTGCTGATTTTACTTATCAAGAGCGAGGAAATTAGTGCGCGACGCGTGTTGCTTGCTTTTCCGATCCGCATTCCTTTGTATTAATATTCTTTTTCAGTGTAATTACATCTCCAGATTCAGTTGATTGCACAAGTGTCTTATACTAACATTCAAATCATTCACATGCGAAGATCATATTAAGTATAATATTACATACTTACCGGATATGGTTTCGGTATAGGTACATGTAAAGGCTCAACCTCTGTGCCGATGGCTTCATAATCACGTAGAAGTGAATTTTTATATTTTGCTTTTAAGTAAGATTGTTTCCATTTCTCTAAAATATTTTTATATTCATTATCTGAAACTCTGTTGTAAAACGGTTTCTGTATTGGCAGATATGAAGGATGTGATGTATCGTGATTCCTTATACTTAGTAAATCCTCTTCTGATTTATATCTAGTCTGTAAGTCGTTACTCCAATCTTTTGGTGACTCGTTTGAATTATATGGTCTGTGATTAAGGTGTACCCAACTAGTCGACTTAATTTCATTTGGTCTATTAATAGCGTGTTTATTGGGCCTCTTTGTTATGCTAACAACATCATCTTCATTTTCTTCGTCGTCATATGGAGGTTCGTACAAAGGTGTTGGTGACGACCAATAGTTGTTAGATTTAAAAACATTTCCCCAGTATGAAGTTGCGGTAGATGGGGTGTCAGTTAAATCTTTGTAGGGATTTATATAATCATTTATTTTAGATTTGGTCGATTTAATACTATTATAATCATTATCATATGGAAATTCAGGCATTCTTTTGAAATTTGTAAAATCGGCGTCACTGAATTGATATTTTGTAAAATCAATAACATTACTACTTTCCGGTACTTCATCAAAACTGTTTTTCGTGGGGTCATCATTTTCTTCAGAACCAATATTGATAGACGTGTTGTAATCATTAGCAGAATACTCATTTTCTTTCAAAGGTGTCGAATCTCTCCAATTTCTAAAATAATGTGTATGATTTTTATTCAGTATCCTATACTTGTTTCTTGATTTCTTTTTGTATTCCGAATTAGGAGTAACTTCAGTAGAAACATTTCTTTTCTGAGATGCAGGATAAACATAAGGAAATCCTTGATCATCATATATACTTAATTTATGAGTTTTTTTTTTCACTAGGTCCTCACTTTTCTCCGAATCGTAAATATTCACAGTAGGTGACAACTGCTTGGAAGGTTTGTTATAATGATCAATATAAGAATTACTGTTCACATTTTCATTTAAAATAGTAGAAAACGTTGTGGTGATAAAGTTGTCTGTTGCAGGTGGATAATTTAATTGCGTTATTTTTGTAAAATCAACCACTTTTGGATAATTTAACAGATTTTGTGTACTGCCAGCTACTGGTTTTACAAAGTTTTCTATTCCTGTTGGAGGGTATGTTACAAAAGGATTATGTACATTTTCATATTTTAAACCAGACTCACCATATTTAATATCGTACGTGGGTTGAGTTTCAGGTAAGTTTAAATATTTATAGTCATTAGAATTTAAGTAGCCACTATTGTATGATGCGTTAATTTCGGTGTTATTGAATTGGTTTGATCTATTCTTATCCTTATAGCTTAATTTAGCTCCGTAGGCTGGATAATTAGTATTGTTGTCATTGTTCCTGGTAAACGCTTGATTATAAGCTATTACGTTATCATCGTCTTGATTTACAGTGTTTAAAAAATGTTTGATGTTCTGTGGATATTGTAACACACTTGGTTGCTGTTCATAATTTTCATCTAAATTGTAAGTTTGTTCATGAAAATTCTGCTGCGCTTCATAATCATCGTTTCCGTAACCAATTGATTCTAAAGCCGTTGGAAAAGCCGCAGCGTACAATCTCGTTGTCGATTCTGAATTTACACCATTGATATAGTTAGTAGCGGAATTCGTTAAACCCGGCACAAACCCATCATATGAACCAACATCATTAAATCCAAAAGTAGAATACGAGATAACTTTAGGCTGGGGTGTGCTTTCTTCATTTTCGTATGAAGGCCGTTTAGTTTTCCTTGTTTTCTTTGCAGATACGATGCTAAAGAAGATTGTAAATGCTATTAATGCGACGTGGATTTTTTTGTTATACATGGCTGTAATGATCACTGTATCTCTTTGTAACTCACTTATTACATTTTATAAAAGCGTGAACAACAGATAGAGTCCGAGTAATGACTGAACGTTCATTCCAACTTGATCATGAAAATGTATCGACCCGCCGTCTCCAGTCGCTTCCACGATTAATAGATACTCGTTCGCGAAGAAAATGAAAGCGTTTCATGCATGAGCGACGCTACAGTTTTCCCCGATCAATTAATTATTGAATTTTATGAGTTCGACGTATCCTAAATGATGATTTCTGTGCGTGGAATAAATTAAGATATCGTGTCTTAAAAAGAGTCTTCCGTCATCGTTAATGTCGGCATGTATTGATTTAAACAATATTTTATGGGAATTTTAGTTTATATCAACATTTGTATGTTTTCTTCTTTTTGCTTTCTTATAAAATATGTTTTTAAAACATAAAAGTTACATTTGAATAAACTCCTTCGTTAAGTATTAAAAATTAAAATGTAATTATAATAAATTCAGCATTGAGTACCATCTCAGTAAATTAAATAACACTACACGAGATATACAATTTGACAGATAATCTTGGACAAGCAGCAAAGAATAGAACGTAAGCTCCTTTGCCAAATTAACTATAAAGTCTGTTCAGAGAGAATAACACATTATTGTGGGATAAGACACCAACTGCTTATAAGATTTACCAAAAATACTAATGTCTAGTATCCAACAAAACCGAAGCTATTAACAGAACCTGATTTTTAAGTCTAATTATCTCTCAAGCAAATGGATAATGAAATATTGCGTAGTATAGAGAAGATCTCATTATTTGTTGACGCCAATTAACTTGCTTATTTGACTTTTTAGATTCGTTGCTATTATTTAGATAGCAGGTGGTTATTTTGTTTGACATCATTTAATATTAATCAAGTTATAAGAATTAATCAAGTTTGTACTTTGTGCCTATCTTTATACTATGTAACGTAGTTTAAAATAAAAATAATATATTATTCTAAAACATTTATTTGACTATGCAAAACATTACATTTTTATTACAGCATCACCGTCAAATTTTAATTACGAAAGGTAATTTGCTTATTTATTAAGATACGTAATATCCAATTTAAAATGGCCACACAGCTGCTTTTTAAGCTTCTACATTTTACCATCGCTTAACGAAGGCGCCACTTTGTACTAAATTACAATACAAATTAAAACTTAACGATAATTTTAAAAATAAAAATTGAGAAAACGTTATCGAAAATTTAATGGAAGTGATACAATAAC
The DNA here is from genome assembly GCA_015888305.1 of Antheraea pernyi. NCBI lineage: Eukaryota > Metazoa > Arthropoda > Insecta > Lepidoptera > Saturniidae > Antheraea > Antheraea pernyi. Next base: position 102,306 of record MU159251.1, on the reverse strand, counting down.
AAGTGGAATGGTTAAAATAGATTTAAAATTTAAATGAAGAAACTTATATTGATCTTATAATCGTTCTACTGTCGACCTTTAGAACGTCACCAAATAACGTATCATGCCTTGTTAAGTATACTTATTTCAGCAGATTTTTTAAAACAACAGAGGCATATTAGAATCAAGGAATAACATAATACAAGAACAACAATAAAATAAAAATAATGCTATCAATTAAATAAACAACAAAAGACTATTTATGTTCGTACTAACCAGGGTTTGAGATTCAATAATTGTAAGCATAAACTCTCGAATATGGAAACAACTTAAAAAAAAGTCCGTAAAATACACGATTAGTCAATTCCGTGGATCAATTAAATTGGTGAAATTTCATTCATAAAATTAAAACCTTATATAAAATACTTTTTTAATGTCCATTACACTTTTATATTCTATATAAATACAATAGAACGTATTACACGAAGAATAACAGCTAAGTAACGTTATTAAACAAAATTTAACCATGTTACATTTTCATCTACCTACGTATTCGTCTTTATTTGTAATCAACTTGATTTTGTAAAGATTTAGAATAAGGACAATAATGTAAAGAACTATTTGTATGATTCTATGAGCCTAATAAACTATTGCATTTTATAATAGCAATAAAACTTATGCATGTATTGTTTTATTTCGTATCTATTATTAAAATTAATGAGGCCGTTTATTGGAACGCGCTAATTTACGAAACTACCATTCATATTTGAAAAATTATTTGTGAATTTTATGGTATATTTATTGAGGAAGGCTATAGACTATGTGACGTCAAGGTACGACTTTTAGGAGTGAGGTAATTACGATAAAAGTGTTGGTCGGGAACAACGAAGCAATAGTGAGAAGGGGCCGTATGACACAGCATGGACTATCCTCGATTGAAAAGAATTATACGCGAGTGACACTGCAGGGCGTATCTAGTTTTAGCAGATTTATGAACTATAGATAAATTACATTATCTAGCAACGCGGATACAAAAAGCTTAAAGGTATGCGATTTGCTGTTATATTAGATTTTAAGACATAAAAGAATCAAACATATAACATATATTGAATTTTAAATGTCTTCATCTATAGAGAGTATTAAAACATACAAAAATATTTTTCTATCACTTTTATGAACACTTTGAATCAAAATATAGTGGTCGACTATTAGGTATACATACTAATATGTGGGTATATAAGGCATTTTCCATAAGGTGCAAAGGTTTATTTAAGAAATGTTTTATTAATTAGGGATGTATATAAATCGTACCGTATTTCTTCTATTATTACTTTCTTTCTACAAATATATATATGTATATGAAGATTATTATTTATTAAAAATCTATAATCTATTAAATATACCAGAGAGAATATTGCTAATATTTTTTATCAGGGTCATTTTTACTAAGGAACTAGAATTACAAAAAATATTGTGTTACATTTTCTTATAGTCTGTAATACGTCTATCTACTTCTATTAACCGTATATAAAACACGTATTAACTATAATCTCTACAGAATCGAGAACAAGTATAGGTTGCATAGAAAATATCTACACAAATTATTCAAAATTAACATCTACGACAAACTGTTGAACTGACGACGTCAAAATGTTTAGAAAAATATGGTTTTTTTTTTCCATCCTTTATGAAAATTATATATTCCTCATTCTTATTTTTATTATATATTCTTCAGTCGTTTCTATTTTATCTTTACTATGTCGTTAGCTCATCGCGTGCGGTCAATTTCGAATTCAAATGTTTTTAAAGTATTCATCATTCATTAATTAAACTTTCAGAATTTATATACAAATTTTAGTTAGATTTTGAAAATAATTAATTATTATTTTTATTTTATTTTTTTACTGTAGAATCTGTTATATATAATAACATCTATATTCATAGAAAATCAAGGATTATTATCGTATAGTTTAATAAACACAATTATTGTTCCCAATATATATTAAAATAGGCCTCTAAAATGTATGCAACTTTTTGAACGTTTGCCTCTAGGCTCAATATGAAATTTCGTTTTTGAACGTTCACTATAGATTACCTCTAGGCTCAATATGAAATTTCATCCATATTATGTTACCGATCAGCTTATAAGTATATGCAGTGTGAAAATGAATTCTTTGGCGTGAAATTACAATGATTATGGTAAATATATATAAATAAATATTTTTATAACTATATCATATCATGAGCGTAAGTGTTCAAACGATTTTAATAAATTGTTATTGTTAGTGCACTTGCTTTGTCTAAATAAATAAATTGATAATATCAAATCATAAACAAACGTTTTCAGCTCGCAAAAAATAATTATTTATACAGTGAATATATAATTAATCTTTGTGACATACTTAATATGATATTTCCAGTTGTTATAATAAGAATTGTTATTTAAATTATAAAAAATTTCAACATACACAATACAAATATTAATTTAAAAATCATTAACACATTATCAACTGAAGCGCATACATACATAATATCATAGACTAAAATACACTTTTTTTTCATTTAAAACACTGTTCCTCGTCTCTATGGAGTGTAGAGGTAAGGAGAACCATCCCTATGTAAGAAAGTGTCCGTGAAAATACCTTAAATTAGGGTGGCGCAGCAGTAGCATCCGGGTTTACGTTATTGAGCTATTTAAAAAAGTTTTGTAACAGCAAACACTCAAAAACACAAAACGTATTATTGTTAGTTCTAAAAAAAATATCACACTCCTCGTTTTCTTACACCAGTTATTTTAGTTTATATTTACAAGATTATTTCGGACTATGCATAACCTTTACCTTTGTTGGCGCCATTTTGGAGAGTTTTGGAACTGTTCTTTAGTGGTTATGGATGGACATTTTTCAATATGTCTCCATACGAGACGGCTCTCTTTACTTCTACCATCCATACTCGTTTCATTTCTGATCATCTATCCCGCAAAAGAAGTATCGTTTAACTTAACTAGATGTCACTAGCAAAGAGTTTATTTAGTACAATAAAGATGGCGTTAGACGCACATATAATAGCGGTACGCTATAATGACCGGTTTGACGTTTGCCCGCTCATAAAGTTTCTTCTAAATTAATAACTACGCTTGAAAAAGCAGATTCTGTTTTTTTATTATCAATAATAACTTGCAGTTAATCCAAAAATGAATTGAATTTAAAATATCAAATTTTAGGACACAAATTTAATTTAGTACACTGACTTCTACATTATATACCATACATATAACTATATACTATATATCAATCTAACTACTACTATATCTAACTATACAATATGGTCCTGCGAACAAATCTTTTCACGTTCTTACTAACAAAAAACAAGGCCGTTTGACAGAAACCTTAATGGATTATAATTATTAGTGTACTTATTTACAACATATTTCGACATTTAGGATTTTCAAAATTCGAAATTGTTCATTTATATCTTATATATATATAGGATCACTGGATAACACAACTACCACCTCCGGGAAACTCATGTCAATGCTTAATGCAAAACAAAGCAGTATTTGATTACATTTATGTCGAAAATAAATCGGCATTTCACGTCATTATTGTGTTGTGTCAAAACGGCCATTATAGCGTGCTGCAATTATACCGAGTACTGCGGTACGACGAAATACGATACATTTTTGGAATCAAAATTAAGAAAAATAAGAAACACCACAATGATAAACGCACTGCGGTAAAATTTTCTTAAGTTTCGCCATTCCTCTAGCTAATTTAAAGATGACGCACTACCAGTGATTACGAAATGAAATTCAACACTTGTGTTTACTTGTTATTAAATATATCCACAAGCGGTATTGGATATATCCATCAACAATACTGGAAACCATCAAAAGTTTTTTTTTAAATATATTGATGACAGATATTCAAAGAAGTGATCATTATTAGAGAAAAACCACACAAACAAATAACAATTTTGTACAAAGTAATGTGGCTTTAATAATTTGCTTTTTTTCATAGTGCGCACGCATTCATATGGAAGAAAATCGTAAAAGAAATATACCGCAGTGGGCGCCATCACTAATGTTTTTAGGTCCTTATCTATGAATCTGCAGTTTTGTATACAAGAAATCAAATAAACTCTATTGTTATTGATAGTATTATTTTCAATTAATTACAGATAGGGCCGTTATATTCTTCATGTACGTTCGCCATTTTATTGAAAATTATCTGACGCTTCGGCCATAGAAAACTTGGCGACATGTTTGATTGATATTGTGTGCCTGTTGGAGTCATGACGAAATTTGTATTACGAAATAATGTCATTTTTTAAATTTTCCGTGGTCAAAGAAACAGTGGAATCAAACGGCGAGGACACAATTACAAAAAATGTAACATTTTATTTTTCCTTTCTATGTTTGTATGTCGACGATTCTTTCGAGTCCGAAACTACACGATCGATTTTTATGATTAATTTAATAGCGTAATATATGTATAATATACACTTATGGGAAAATTTAATTATTTAAGATAATGAGGTATCATTATGCTTACATACATTTTTAATATATTTAAAGAAATCAGTATGTATTTTTTTTAAATAAATAAATATTACGTTTTACTAATTTGAAATTCCAATTAGAATGACTAAGTGTTAAGGACGCTGAACTACTAACTACTACAAAAAATTGGCAATTTCATAGTTAAGGACCTGATATATAGATAACAATATGAAACATAATTACTAATTAAAGTGATATGAATTCGCTTTGATATCTAAAATTTGTTATGTCACTTTTTAAAACCGTAATGGAAGTGATAAAAGCATCTTTTTCGGGAACTAGAAGACTGTTTCAGAATATCTTAGGTACTTAAGGGTTCACTCATAATTTAGTCACGTAAGATTCAGTTCGCGGACGCAGCAGGAGAGTGGCCGGGGGGAGGAGCATGTCGCAGACGAGCTCGGACCTCCTGTAGAGTAGGATTGGTCCCGGATTCCGTTTCTTCTGTGCTTTGCTCAGCCTGCTCAAGCCTGCGCGCTCGTTCGGCAATCGCTCGTTCGAGCTCTGAAACATAAAACAAATTCTTGTTAGTTGGTATTTATTTTGATGTTAAAGTTATTAGGCCACCAAACCGGTATACACTACTATATTAGCGACGAACATCGGCCACTAGAACTTATGTAGACTATGATATTGTAAGTGAAAAACTGTAGATACATCGTAAGAGCTTCGACAGCGCCTTGTTAAAACTCCGCTAACTAGCAAACATGATCTCAGTATCGTGTCAGCGTTAATGAAGCATGTCATGTACTGATCGTCTCATAGAATGCCTCAAAACTATGGCAAACACCATCTACAGGTTATGAGATATATATATATATATACAACAGGCGGGTCACCTGATGTTTAGTGATCACCGCCGTTCATAGACACTAACAGCACCAGGGGAGTCGCTAATACGTTGCCAGTCTGTGTTTAGGGGAGGGGACGTGTGCCTCCGGCACTCTCACTGAGCGAACGAAACACAATAATGCAAGCACTGTTACTTCACGTCGGTTTTCTGTGATACTACTACCCCGAGCGAGTCGACCCATACATGCTGAAACCAGTAATAGCTTCTGCGTGGCTCTACCACCTCTAAGATATTGCACAAATAATGCAAGCAAAACTTCTTACAGTTTATTTATTCACATATCATTCATATTACTATTACCACGAATTAATTAATATCTTTCGAATATCAAATATTAAGAAACCAAAAAATATTATGCAAAGAAATGATATATGTCAAAGAAACAAAGCAAGATGTCTTTTCTGTTTTGATTATTCTTTTTTTTGTACGGGGAGTTCTAAGCAACATATAACTATTTCTTTTTCACCACCGATATTAAGAATACTCTATCTTACTTCCACATTTAATCTGAGACAGTGTGGCATTACATTATTAATTTACGTATGTGTGCGTTCTCATGCCATTTGTTTTGTCAAAATAACATGTAGGTTACGTATCTACACCTTTTTACTTATAATATCATTCTATGTAGATCATTGGCAAATTGATGTCGATCAGGTCATATCACGCTACGGTGTTCAAAGACAAAATAGACTTGTGAGTGTTATTTCATAAAAAAGATTTTTTTTTGTGAGTTTCGATACGATTACGAATACGAGTCATCGATCCGGGACCTTGAAGACCATATTGAACTAATTAATATTCATTAGCCATCTGTGACGTCATGTATATGTATAACGAGTAATTACTTTTGCTTGTCTACACCGACATTTTTAAAACGATCGCAAATAATAATACGTAATATGTACACATTACCGAAAAAAGTTTGAAGTTATATGTATAGAAGACAATGGTTAAATTATAAAAGTGGTACAACTATAAGTGTTTCAGTCCGTCGGTTAACAGCTACGCGCTGACACAGAGGCCTCCAGCCCTTAAAAGACAGCTTAGAAGAAATAAAATATCGTGATTGGCCTCAGACCAACCTTTGAAGTTGGTCGTATAAGGTTATAGACAGCAGTGAAGTCTGGTAGAATGCATGATTGTTTAGTATTTCATATTATAGAAAAAGTTATATAATTTATATATCTATATAGCCATAAAAATAATCGCTGATAAAAAGAGAATGTTAAATAATTATAATAAAGGGATTTCGCTATTGTAAAAGTTAATAGCTTTTTATCAACGAACGAAAGGGAAACCGGTTCAGATAATATTTAGGATGTTAGTACGAATGTTATCGTAGTCGTTAGTTATCTCTACTCACCAGACGAAATTAGGTTAAGTACGATTTCCACTAACTGTTCAGTAGTTACCTTGCACCATATAAATGTTTATATATAAGCAGTCGTAAACAAAATCATTCAATGGTGCCCAATTTCATTTGCCATACATTTCAAACTTTCTATTAAAATTTAACGTTAATAAGTATGTATTCTAACTAGTATATGTTTTTTTTAATTAATTTTATTTTTTTTCGGGCTTTTATTGTAACGAATATATCAGCCCCATTCTTTCTAGGTTCATCAGGACAGATGCTGATGAGATATCATTAGCAAATCATACAACACGTTAGCACTATTCGCATAGGGTTTTGCCAAAATGCTGACACATTTGTTTTAGCAACAAATACTCATGTTATTCACCAACCCTCTTTCGATGAATAATATTATAAATGCGAAAGTAAGTTCGTTTGTTTGTTACGCTTCACACCTTAACTACTCAACCAATTATAATGAAATTTTTCATACAGTCTGTCCGGGAAAACGGACATAGCGTAATAGTAATTTCGTCCAGAAAAAATGTAAGTAGAAGTACTGTTACTTCTCTCCTATATTCCTCGTATCCTAAATCTACATTAACGGGAGCAAAGCCGTGGGCAAAAACTAGTACGTCATATCGGGAAGTGAATGTAACATTTTCTTGCGGTTTCCTTAACTGTTGATATAAAATTAATTTTTTCTCACACTGTATATTAGGGACCTTTAAACTTGAGAAACTTTTAGATACAGTTTAACATACCGTCCAAACCTGATATCAATTTTGTACGTATTCAAAACGTTTTAAAAAGCGTGGATAATTTTAAAATAACTACTAGCTAGGCCGGCGGTTCTGCACGCGATAATTATTTTTTCTCGTCTTTTATTTTTTTTCTTATTTTACGATTTCTATAAGCATTATTGATAATTTTTATAACCAATGAACGGACGAATTATGTATACATCGTGTGACATTTTATAAAGATCGATCACGGCATTGAGTTATATCCTCACATACAAACTAACAGACACACAGATAAAACAAATCATTCTTAATTAAATTTGACTTAAACCAAATGTCTTATTCGTAATCAATGTCCTATATAACAGATGCCATCGAAAACAAAACTTGTAAAAAAAACCAAGTCTCGCAACTCAGTTCGTCAAAAGATGAGAGATCCAAATAATGCCAAGTCGTTTACTTTATTAAATTCCTACTTAAAGGACCTTCTGTCTTCAAGTTATATCGTAATTAGCTAACCTAACAACATCTTATAGTGACCATATATATTAATTCAGGCAATTCAAACTCAGGCTTCTAATTTTATCCACAACGAAGTTATAGGTGGTGGAAAATGGCCTAAATTGCTTTGAAAAAAGGATATGGCCGTGCCACTTTTTTGCTCGACTTCTGTGGCCCCAGATATTTATCACAATTTTTTTAATAATATATACAAAAATAATAGATACAAAAGCAAAGATTTTTTAGATATATATTAATATATCTTTTATTGACTTAGCGAAGAACAAGGAAAATAAATAAAAAAGAAAAAACCGTGTATTAAAGTTCAATAATATAATTTAACAAAATCATCAAAGATTACCCAAAGTATTATATCCCTGTAAATAAGACACTTTAATACTGATAAATTGCTATCATTAATATATGAGATTTAGATACATTCACTTTACGTAATATAAGATAAGAATGTTTCTATATTTTATACCTAAATGTTCTCTCGTGACATATCATAACACAGATATTTCACACAATATTGACTATTATATATGTTATTCGTTCGAACAAATCTCCGAAACAGCTGAACTAATAGACACAGAGTAGTAAGACAAGATACTACGCTGGCAAGCTCCATTCAGAGTATTATATGATCTACATGTTATTACTCTTTTCTGTATAGGCTAATAATAATTGAGGCATATAGAATCAAAGACAGCTAAGTGCCACAAGTTCTAAAAATGAACTGAGTATGGAGCCATCTAGTCTTATTGGTTGCAAATCACCATTTAATTCCTACAAGAAATAAAATACAGCCTTTTAATTTTCGTTTTAAAATTGATTTTGAGATCAAATACATTTAAGTACAACCAAATCATCAAATAAGAAGTAAAGTAAGAATAAAATACAGTTAAGGAATTATCGCATTTTTTTATTTCTTGAACTTCTTTTTTAGAGCTGATGGCCATAGGCAGGCAAAATCAATAGCCTATGCCACTCCCTAAAATTGAAACTTTGAATATAAGTAAAACTCCAACTCTGAGAATAGATAAACATTTTTTTCGTTTCCTGCAAATTTGGCACTTAGCTGTTTTTGATTTTATATGCCTCAATTATAGAATTTAACAGACGTAAGCTAAAATAGTCAAAAGCGTTATATTCATTTAGTAGTAATTAAAATATTACAGTTGAAAAAACCCATGGCAAAACCAATTAAAACAACAAAAAACCCATTTCAACGAGAATGAAGTCACATGCAAACAAATTCTATACAGTATATGTCTTTAATGAGCATATCCTGTGATAATTTAAATACACAAATTATTTAGGAAAAAAATTATACTTTTAATCCAATAAATAAAATAACGACGTGTTATTCTCTCTACCACGTATCTAAAAATAATCTGCATGTTATAATCAACACTTGTTAAAATTAAAATTTTAAATAGTCCTTTTTATAAGTAATTGGTTTAGAATTAAAATGGTTTTATTATGTCATAGGAATGTAAAGTTTTTGAAAAAATATTCAAAACATAGTGTATTTAAATTAAAAAATAATATGTATTTACCATTTATAATATGTATTATATGTAAAAAAAAATGTATTTATCTTTTTTATACATTGGAAATGCACTATCCGGTTTCTATTTTCTTGAAAAAATTATAATAAATTAAATTATCATTAACATGATTATAATTCACCAAACGAACTTTCTATGTATTACTAGTGAGCGCCCAGAGGTCGACATTCGACCATAGTTCATTGATTTTTTAAGTTTGAATTTTATTAGGTTTAATATCATTGTTGAATGTAGAATGGAAAAGGGTAATTGGAACGTAAGAGTAAAATAATACATACAGTCGAGCATTGCAACCTCTTTCGCAACCTTTTTTGAAGTTCTTTATTGACGGATGTCAAATTGTCTTTTTTATTTACATGTGTGTATATGTTGTGTAAAATTGAAGCATTAGTGTGAGTAATGCATATTTTAATTAATTTAATGTACTTCTAATGCATTTTATATAAAATAAATAGCTTTCTGCACTTCTCCTCCATATAAACTTGCCAAATTTCACGTTCATCCGTTCGCCCAAATCCGTTAAAAAGGGATACAAAGTTTAGGCTTCACATATTAATATATATG
>MU159251.1:55954-89218 GCA_015888305.1 Antheraea pernyi | reverse complement strand
GGTCGCGAAAACAACCTCCCTGCCTGAGGGGCAGGGGGGCACGCCTTAACGGTTTTTACGGGACTATCCCGAGTCCGGATCAAAAGAGCTGTTTAAAACTAAACAAATTAGGAGAAAAATGTAAATAAATACGTGAGCGAGAGAGAGGAAAAATAATATAAGACTAAATAAATAAACAAAAAAGTAAATAAATATATAAAGAAACGAATTGAGAAATACGTAAATAAATAGATAAATAAATAAGTAGAGTAAACAAATAAATATATCAAGCAATAAATAAATAGAAAGGAAAGGTCTCACTCAGTTCTAGGAAACAGAACGCCACCTGTAGCACAGGTGTGCGGCGCAGGTGTGCAGCGCAGGTGTGCGACGCAGGTGTGCGGCGCAGGTGTGCCCAATCGGAACAATGGAAACGAGCACTCACGAAGTAATAACTGACGTCACTAAATCACGAGTATCGAAATCGAAGAGAGCAACGAGCGCGACGTCCGTCTTGCACGGTAGTCGGATCGGAACTCAAAATAAATAGCTTTCTGCACTTCTCCTCCATATAAACTTTAACTATGCCAAATTACATATTCATCCGTTTGCGCAATTCCGTTAAAAAGGGATACAAAGTTTGGGCTTCACGTATTAATATATAGATTTGAGTTCGTTCTATTCATTGATAGACTTACCGGTAACCAATGTTTCTATAATTTCCATCATAACAAATTAACTATTGAGTATTGTTTTCTCAAAGCAGTATATAATTTAAAAATTGCAAATTTAATCAGGCACATTACGACGGCGATAAAAACTGTTTATAGCGTATCTAATTTGTTCAATGCCCTCGTTATATTGATCCCTTATTTCTTCCCACGCTTACTCTATTAAGCGGAGGAACAAGATGCAGTTTCACTTTCATGCAACCTTTGCCGTTCCCATAACCATGGAATAACTACTTAACCATTTGGAATTCACTACAATACCGACATACAGTTCCGTTATAGTACGACAATGTGTTTTTCGACAAGGAATGTGTCCACAATATTGGCATGTGGGGATGTGGGGTGAACGCTCGCGTGCACCTGCGGACCGATGCACATATTGAACTGTGCTGGTAAAGGCACGTATCCAAAAATAATCGAACAAAAACATAACCTGTACGTTTGCGGATTCACAAAATATTTGAAATATAAAATTCTGTTGCCAAAGTTTGTTCGGTGCTCTAAAGTATGTTCAATAAATAAATGTTTATATAATATAATATAACATTTCAATTTTGTACAAATCATTCGAATAATTGAAAAAAAAATTTTTTTTAAATAACGTACTTTGATGTAAAATAACTACATTTTTTTATTTTTCGCTAAATAATAAAATAACGTTTCGAAAAGAAACAATGAAATTTCCATATTAATTAAAGCTTTATTGTAATTTACCGTTAAATTATGAAACGATAATCGTTCACAGGATTCCTTCAAGAGACAATGTACAGTAAGAATTATTTCTTTATATTTATAGAATTACTCAATCGTTAAGACAATAAAGTATGTAAATATATATGCACACATGTATTTAATATTGATACTACTGACATCTCTGATAACTTTCTCTTATTAAATATACAAAAATATATTAACACTATTAGAAATCGATAAAGTTGTATTAGTTAATAGACACGCTTATAAAATGTAGTGTAGTCCACACTATGTAGAAATAAAAGAAAGAAAGAAATACTTTTGAACAACCATACAATGAAATTAAATTACACAAACTAATTAGACAGAAAAAAATACATTTGAAAATGGAATATAGATGTCCAACAATTGGTGAACCCATTCAGCAAAAATTTGCAATACATTAAGTAGTACTGCAATGCTGATTTTCGATGAGAGCCTATATGATGATAAACGGACGTTCTGTCGGTCATACTAATGTTAATACAAAATTTAAAACGAACAAACAAATAACACAGACACATAACACGTCACGGATGGTCACTCTAAATATATATAGCTACTGTAACCACAAATTTAGAATTAAACAAAACAAATATAGATTTCGAGGAGAAAAAAATATAAAAAAATACACTCCAAAAAGTAGGTATAGTTAGTAAATTAACGTCCATATTACAAATTGATTACGAAAACGTTGCATAAATAACTAATTATCATTTACCATGAAGCGTAAGATTTATTTCTAAATTATTACAATCGTTACCTATTGCATTATAAACAGATAGTTAGCTCTTAGCCGTTCGAAAAAATTATGAATAACATTATAAAGATATTAAGTTAATTAATATTCGTCATCAAAGTTGCATACGTAATAGACATATTAGTGCGTAAAAGGCGCCGCAATGAAAAGCGTATGAACGTAATCTGAAAGCCGTTTAACTTTTCGAAGATAAATTATAATTCGTGTCTCATAAGATACGAATGAGTTTCTAATAAATGTAAAGATAAAATAACTTCAATCTATATACTATAGTAGCAAGTTAAAAATCCGTCACCAAGCACCTGTTGCTGTATTCCAACAGCTGCTCTTGATAGCCAGTCCCTTTTTGGACGTATTTATCATCTTAGACCACGTCCATTTAACATCAAATAAGATTGTGGTCACATGCTATAACCTATACCGGGTTATTACAAAAAAGTTAAATACATATTAAATACTTGGTTTAAAATAGTTTCCTAATAAATGCACCGGGCTCGCCCGAGGCAAGTTCGCGTTATCCTTTTTCGCAAATCTAACCAAAGCGAGACAAAAGAGCAAGATAGCTAACATTCGGCAAACGTGGTGCATTTAATATGAGACCTCTTTAAAACCGGGGTTCCATACGTATTTAACTTATTTGTAATAACACCGATAAAGTATATAGAAATGTGTATTAACAGAATTCTTCCTTTTAATGAGTGTGCTGTGGTCAATACCGAGACAGTAATATGTTTAACAATCAACAGTTGCATCGTTAATTGCTGTGATAGGTTGAAACAAATACCGGCATATGTGTCGACAATGCTTTACTCTGGATAAGATTGTCATATAGTCAAATGAGGTAGTAATGTACGTGCTGTCGTATAAAATAGAGAAAAGTAACTATCACGTAAACGGTAGTGAATGCTGAATATGCTTTCATGACAGAAACTACCGGCTAAAAACAAACTTAACTCAAGAATGCTGACAACATTAAGGACAAATAAACATATACATACAAACATACCTATTAATACCACAGAACTAGAGAGTCTGTTTAAATGCGCTAATTTTAGGAACCACCGGTACACCTAATTACGTACTTCGCGAAAGCAAAGTAACAGTACAAATAGTTAAATAAAGGCTTAAAATTGGCAAATCTAAATTTGCACTATTTATAAATTTATTTGTAAGAAGATTTTGGTGTTACTTATGCAAAGGCAGCGGAAGCGATAATTTGTTAGTTTGGGTTGGTATATTAATCGGAATGTGTAATTTTAAAGACGACATTAAGCAGTTTTTACGATATCTTTGCTTTTACGAAGAACATAATTAAGGAGACGAAATAAAAAAGATATATTTTATTTTTAATATATTTTAACATGTTATGTTAGATAGCCCGTTCATTGAATAACATTTAAGAGTTATATGGCTTCACACTGAGACCTTAAAAGGAGGGGAGCTGAAATTAAGGCCGGATAATGCAATGAGGTACATTTAGTCCGGTGAAGCATTACAGACCTGTCAGGCAAATACCGTAGTCAGTCCAAAAAATGCGAGAGAGGTATAGCTATAGGTATAAATAGTTATAGAATAAAACGATAATTCAAAACCATTTATGATAATAATTGTTACTAAAATATCTTTATATAAATACAAATCAAGTTGAAACAAATACGAAACATAAAAATATAAAGTAATGGAAATATTTAAAAAAATCAGCAACACATATAAACACAAGATGAAACACATGTAATCACTAAATACAATTATTTTAAATTTAACAAAGAGTTTTTTCAGTTCAACCTAAGCTTCAGCACCAATATTCTGCTCCACATAAATTACATAGAACTACCAAACTTCTGAATAAAAGTAAAGAAATAGTATTCAGAAACAAACGAACCAACTTTATTTTTGATTCGAATGGTATACTAATTTTCACATACAAACGATACTTTAATATCATATTAAGACATTTTCATAAACACATAGACACAATAAAAGTATCATATAAATTGGTCGTATAGTTTCAAAAAAAATAGTTCACATCTATCCTTATAGGTATTAATATGACCTGGTATTTTTAAACCTCTCCAAGCTTACTTATTAAATATTAACTTCATAAGCATGAATTATATTTACCTGGAGCCTCCCTATTTTCTTTTACTTGATTTAAAATTTGTTTCTCTTTGTGTTTCGATAGCGCTTTTTGTAATTCACTCTTCTGGTTGAGAACATTCTTCCCTCTGGAATACAAGTAAAAATATTTATAATAATTATATGTTAATGCTTTAAGTAAAATTTTTTATAAATAATAAAATAAACTCAAGTACGTTTGTTATAAATAGTAAACAATTGTGACTTTGATATTGTAAACGGAGATAAACGAAAACTACACTTAAATGATAATGATAAATAATAGAACGTAGTAAATACCAACACAATCTTATCAATTATCAACATGTTAGAAACTTCTTTCGTATTACTGATTACAATATAAATCATCTAGACAATAAATAAATTGTTGTTAAAAGAAACCCTGATCCAAAAGGTAAAGTCGAAACTACTGAACTTTCATTCTGATATACACGTATTCATTTGTGAATCATGCAATTTCGATTGTATGGTTCACAAATGTATATATGTATGAATAGCTTAGAATAGTTTAGCTAGGACAGACGCGTCTTTTGGTTGGTCAAATCGGTTGTGTGCCTTAAGCGCCAACCTTAGTAATCCGGTGAAGCTTTGAAGACCCTACCAGGTCAATAGCGTAGTCAGTTCGAGGAAAAAAAAAATCGAAACTACTGAAAGTTTGAAACAAATTGTAGAATTTCGCCAATCGGTTTTCTGACGTAAATGCTCAGCGAGCGAGGACATTTGGTAATTAACTCCTCTAGAGGTTAAAAAACGTATAAAACTGCTGTATAGACACATTCCCAGCTTCTTATCTTGAAATGTAAAAATGCATATATAGATTGTCTCTTAAAATTTTCCATCTTCTTACAAAAGAACAATTAGCAAAATTCTGTTTATATAAGATAAGAGATTATAATATAATTTTAAAAGCAATTAAAAATGTGAAACAGACTTATTCAAAGCAATTCCCTTTGAGTTAACTTTGAGAAGTGAATCGTAAAAATAAAACTATTCACTATGAGTATAGAACTGTAGACTAGAGGCTTTCCCACGTCCAAGTACCTGCATATGTGGACTATTCTGTTGGCATTCGGTTACATGACGTCAGAACCGAGTGCATTGTTTTATTTATTTGGTTGTACACATGCTGTTTTGTAACACATTGCTTATATCTTTATGATCCTTTATTTTTTAAATTCTTTGTTTTAACGTCTTTTACTTGAAAAAAAAACGTGTATTTTGATATAAATTTGTATTAACATAAATAATAATTTTATCACACTGATCTACTTACAAACCAATATTAGAGTTTATACAGATTGTGTATTATATGATTAACCTCAATTATACCTGAAGTATTACATTTTTATTTACTCATGAGTAGTTTAAGTCAACAGAGGTGCCGGCTATGCCTTTTAACTAAGTTTTCGTCGGCACGATTTAATCCGCGCTAATTACGACTTCGTGGCATGTTCCCGCTTCCCTCGTTTAACGCCTCCTGATGAAATGTAACTCTATTTGCCTGCAGGATTCAATCTATCGTACCCAATCCCACTCTAATTAACTCCGTCAACAATACAACACACCAGAAAAGTAATTGGATAAATCAAAATATCATTACATTGTATAAAATAAAGTCCCCTACCGCGTCTGTCTGTCTGTCTGTTCGCGATAAACTCAAAAACTACTAAACGGATTTTCATGCGGTTTTCACAAGTGGATAAAGTGATTCATGGGGAACGTTTTGGTATATAATTTATCAAGGATTTATTTCTAAACAGGGCGCGACAACGTCTGCCGGACCCGCTAATAAGTAAATAAAAATGATTTATAAATGTAAGTCGTTATATTTAGATGTTTCTTTATTTTTCCTATCATAAATGCTGCATTAACAAAGTTAATAGCGTATTAGAGTTAGCTAAATTGAGTTATGATGTTTCATAAAAAAGAAATTATTAACCTTTGCAAATGTATCGTAATGATTAAACCTACGGACACAGCTGAATTTATTGAGGAAATATTTCTAAAAAAACATCCAGTGTTATTTCCATTATCATAAATACACATTCAAATCAATGAAAGTAACATTGTTATCAAGTAAATTCCCGTCAGTAGACTGAAAATTGTTTCCTTCCGTCGCGTCGGTAGCGTTCACAGGCCGTGCGGAAATAACAGAACGAGATGGCTTCGACAATCAGATTGGACAAGGAAATGGTCTATATATCAGCTACGTTCGGAAACACAGATAACGTAGATAGTTTACATAACGTATAATATAATTTTATTTGTTTTTCAAGCTTATCGGAAACAAAATGTATACCTAACTACTAATAAAAGAAATACTTTTTGGCAAAATGTATAAAAATATTAACTACCTCTAACCGTAACTTCATCCGTTCTCATAGTAGGTACAAAAATTATTAGTTGTCCAAAATATTTGCTTCTCTTGGGATTTTATATATAGAGTAGCAGAATGTCGGTAACAGATGTAAAGTAATTACATCGGATTCTCTGTCGGGACAGGATGCTGCACACCTGTGCTTAAGAATTCAAACTATATTTAATCCTAGCAAAAACTCAGAATACGGCTATTTGGGTATCTCACTGCGGTTATATTTACGATAGCAGTTTGAAGTTTAACTCACATTTCGAAGCTATTTTACTAGAATTAATGTTCTACAACTTGTTTATATCGATTATTGTAGTGTGACGCACTTGTAAACTGAACAATGTAATAAAATTTCTAATGGTTTCTTAAATACTCTTATCACTGTACTTTAACCAACGATAAGGTAAGTAGCTTACCTAATGTCTAAGTAGTAAACAGTGACTACCACTGTGGTTCAAAGATAAAAATCAATTGCCGAATTGTTTTTATTGTGTTTTTAAATATGACAACGTGATTTGTATAGAAAATATTTGGAAAATTATTCGAATGGACAATTTTGGGTTAAAAAGTCTCAATATAAAAAGTACGTCAGTAATGCCCGGTTTCTGAGATATTTTAATTGTAGTTTATCTGTTCAATAGCGATATCGGATCGATAATTTGTCAAATTGCCTTTCTGAACACACAATCATACGATAAATGTCAGTAAAACTCAACGGGCCATTTGACAGTTTATCTTATGGATAACTTTGTTGAGCCAATAACTATTGGTAGTTTAACTGAGTATGTCAGAAACCGGGCATTAGTGATTCAGAAGATCTTTAAGAATATTGACATAATTATCAGTTTATCATTCATCATAATATTTCAATTAAATGTCATGTGACACCACAAACTCAATCGACAAGTCGTCACTAGCGGTCGTGCTATAATTTCCTCTCCCATGAACGCTACTTCCCGCAATTTGATGTGTGTATAGTTTTGAAATATTTCGTTTATCCAACTTACCCTTATGCTCAACTAAACCCACCTTACCCTACTTCATTATCAAAAGTATATCTTATTATAAGTTAACTGTATTTTCTCACACAAAACTTTGTAAATATTGGATGAATACAATGGAATTATGCAAACGTCAAAAATGCCATTTTATTTCATTACCTTACTATAAATGGAAGATTTGGTTTCATTAGGTCGGCAGCTAGTGATCGATAAACAAATTACTAATAGTAAATCATTAGACAGATCGATT
Organism: Antheraea pernyi; assembly: GCA_015888305.1. NCBI lineage: Eukaryota > Metazoa > Arthropoda > Insecta > Lepidoptera > Saturniidae > Antheraea > Antheraea pernyi. The sequence goes on along the minus strand of MU159251.1, from coordinate 81,261 downwards.
GATTTATAGATGATCTTGTTACGCATTACACTGAAGCGAGACATCGTTTTTGTTGTTTTCATAGGTGGTTTACATAGGTATTGCAACTGCACTGTAATTCCACTCCTGTAAAAGTTATACCCCTTTTGGCGCGTTAGGGAAAAATGATCAGAGTAAATTTTTACCCTGCGCGCGCACGCCGTCACGAAAAACCGACACCCTGAAGTTAGCTATAGTCAACATTTTGTTTCTTTATATTTCTTTGTATTAAAACTTTCAATGTATTAAATACCTTATTCTATTGTTAGTGTCGTTTTTTCTACAAACGTAGAATAAGGCGAAAGATTAAATTTTTGAAAAGATTTTTATCTTGTTACGCCAAAGAAGTATAACTTCTAACGGGTGTACATAAGTACACACACACTTTTATATCTTTTGTAATTGACACTTCACACATACATAACTAAGAACATTAGTAGATGGGGCCAGAATGGACATGCCAAAGTGATATTCAACAACATGTATAGCCCTAGTTTTTAAATCTATATAAGTATATAACAAACTTTATATCAATAATCCACATCCATTTCGCGTTACAAAGTAAAAACAACCTTGTCATTATTGACATAGTTTATAAAATACATGAAATCGTCAGAATGACGGTAATACATAATTAAATTTTAATCAAGATTATGGCTCTGATTTCATGCAATATTTTCGTAAGTATTCACAATGCATATTTAAGTGAGTATATTAATGAGTAATTAATTTGTTTTTTTGCAATGTAAATAAGATACGGTGTCTCGCCTTCACATTGGCATTGTTCAAGATAACGCAGTAAACAATTATCGGTAGATAGCTAACATTATAACAAAATTTATCAAAGTACCGTAGTATAAAATCAGAAATGTTTTTAAAGGGATGCGGCATTTGTCTGCAACACAAAGCTTATCGTGGGAACCTTTGTGGCAGGTATGAAGTGTCTGTTAAGGACTCTTTGTATTAACAATGGACAATGGATGCAGTAGCTGCGACAGAGGTGAGAGCATGGCTTGGATTTCTTAAGGAGATTCATTACACTGAGCCCTGTCAAGTCTTACTGTGTATACATTAATTAATAAATACTGAATACAAATATTTGAAAAAGTAATCCTGGATCATAGTAGTAAGCATTCATGGATGTATCGGTTAATCATATCAAACTACACCATGTAAGTACTTTCTCGTATCATATATTGTTGTTATATACTAAATTCTCAATTTTCTATACGGTAATTATTTTCGACTCTATATATCATTATTATAATTCATTCATTACATAGTATAAGACCCCTACCGCGTCTGTATGTTTGTCTGTTCGCGATAAACTCAAAAACTACTGAACGGAATTTCATGCGGTTTTCACCAGTGGGCAAAGCGATTAATGAGGAATGTTTTGGTATAAATTTGTATTTTTTTTTTATAATCAGGTCGAGACAACGTCTGCCGGGCCCGCTAGTACATTATGAGAATATCTGATTGACTGATGAATAAAGGATTATCATACAAACTGTCATCTCCCTTTTTACCACCTTAGGGGTCAAATTTCCAGAAATCGTTCCTTAGTGCTGCTTACCTACAGCATAACAGAAAGCTGCAATATTTCACAACCCTAGTCAGAGTAGTTCAGTAACAGATATGTCAGTTAGGCAGAAAGATATTCTTTTATTATATAAGTACAGTAAATAAAGGTATTTCTGTTATAAGTACTAACATGTAATATGTAATGTACTTATATTTTCCTAATTAAAAAAGCCCTTCCTTAGTCGTGTTTATGTATTTAAACACAAAAATGAGTTTCATGAACAAAAATGGACACGAACCCTTTTATATGTGAACACAGCATGCATATTATAAAAAGACAAATTCATATTAAAACAAAGAAAAATTAAATTAAACATTTAAATAAATTGTTTTTCTAGCTGAGGTTAGTTAGTTAGAGTCAGTTGAATTTCTAGTTGAGTTGTTTAATAGATAAAGCCACAAAATTGGTGTTACTTACATCCTTTGATTAAAGAGGAGTTCTCTATGTAGGTCCATTCGCTGGGGGCTCTCCAAACAAGGGTTAGGTAGACGTCGCGGGGCGATGAGGCTTTCGCCCCCTGTCTCCCCTTCCTGCACCATGTCTACGGTTCCCAGTGCTGCTTCGGTAACCAGCGTGGGGACGAGGCCCACGCCGTGCGCCGCTTTCAACGCGCTCACTGATAATACTGGAACAATAGAATATCATATAGAAATGTACGGGAATAATATTATCACTTTACACCTACACAAAGTAAGCAAACATCGATCTTTAATGTCATCTACTATGTCTTTCTATTGAATAACAAAATTCTTATTAAAATATTTCTATAATAAATCTCTATTGTAAAACATTATATTAAGTAGTATAATTTATACCTAAATATTTTTCTAGCATTATTGTGTACTTAAACTTTTTATATTATAGGTACAGTAGGACCTCGATAAGTCAAACCCCGATAAGGTAAAAACCTCTATAACTTCAAAAAATAATCTGTTCCCTTCCCCTCAGAGCCTAAGATCTCTATTAGATACTTCAAATACGCACTCTTGATATTGATATATCACTGTCCAGGAAATTCGCTGCGTGATAAAAGTTAACTTAGTAAAATGAGTTCAAAACAAAAATTAACAACACTAACATATGCTAATAAATAATGCTAACTAATATATGATTAAAAAGGAAACATATTGCGACTCCGTTTTGAATACACGAAAGTACATTATCACTTATAATTCAAAAGGAAGAACTTTTGAAATAACAAGAATCTGGAGAAAGTATTTTATGTAAAAGGCGAAAAATCGCTGAATTCTCTATTTTGGAGCAATGTTTGGTTCAAAACATGATTCAAATAGTGTCCAAACCAAAACAACAGTGTTACAGACCCATAGTGAAAGAAAAAGCTGAAGAGTTCGCCAATTTACTGAAAATCCATAACTTCAAAGCTGGTTAGAAAACTTCAATAAACAGCACGATTTAGTCTTCAAGAAAGTGTGCTGCGAAAGTGTGAGTGTAACATAAACTCTTGATAAGTTATAACTGTCGGTGTTATTACAAAAAAGTTAAATATGTATTGAATACTTGCTTTAAAGAAGTTTCGAATTACATGCACCGCGGTCGCTGAACGTTCGCCATCTTGCTATTTTGTCTCGCTTTGGTTACGTTAGGTTAGACTTGCGAAAAGGGATAACGCGAACTTGCCTGGGCGAGCGCGGTGCATTTAATTCGAAACCTTTTTAAAGCAAGTATTTAATACGTATTTAACTTTTTTATAATAACACTGTGTAACTTTAAATAATTTGTTTCGCTTGGGTTTTAAATTATCGAGGTTCTACTGTATAAACAATAGGACCGAATGGGACGTCACAGAGGACTAATGTATTTAATTATGATGACAAAAGTATTTAATTTGATTGAGATTAATGTGTCGCATGTCGCGTCTAATGTTTTTATTTTGCTTTGTCATGTAAAAGCGGTCACTGTGATACAAATATTAAAGACTAGCCTCTGCCCGCGACTTCGTCCGCGTGGAATAGTAAACTTTGGGTTAACGCTAACACGCAGCGGAAGCTCTCAAGAGGAAAAATTCCCCGATTTTAAAACATTCTTCACTGGGGATCCGTGCCTATGGATCTTAGCGTGATGATATATAGTCTATAACCTTCACCGATAAATGAGCTATATAACACTGAAAGAAGTTTTCAAATCGCACCTGTAGGTCCTGAGATTACCCCCTACAACGTCACAACCTCACAAACTTTACCTCTTTATAATATTAGTATAGATATAATTGTGTTATGTACCGTCGACTTTATCTATCATTTATATTTTAAACTAGCTGAACCCGCAGCTCCGCACGGGTTTTTTTATTTGTCTTAAAGAATTATAAAATTGTGAGACTATGTACATTTATAGAAATGCTTATTAAAAGCAATTGTAAGTACGACACGCACGCCACTTACAGTAACATGTAATGTATACATTAGATATATAGATACTAACAGCGTGCCAAATGAGGTTTGTCATCAACAACATATTTGGAACCTTAACCCACAATATAACTACTTAAGTGCTCACTTACACTGTATAAGGAACTTAAGAAACAATAACTTAAAATATTATTATAAAGATTTACATTACATTTAATATACATTGCCATTATAATTAAGATTTTGTGACTATACAAAAAATAAACGCTTGTCTGTTCCGCAAGAAATTGTATTATGGAACTCTTTACGTAATACGTTTATAATCTAAGATCTTATTAGGAAGACCTATATATCATTAATGTTATTAATAATTATAATGTCGAATTGTAAACAATAAGCTGATAATTATTTCTCTAATAAAAAATAAAGAATGAGTTGAAATCTTACAAAATTTCATGAAGACAAAGTCGCGGGTAACAACTGGTCTAAAATAGTATTAAATACTTGCTTTAAAAAGGTTTCGTAATAAATGCACCGCGCTCGCCCGAGGCAAGTTCGCGTTATCGTTTTTCGCAAGTCTAACCTAACATAATCAAAGCGAGACAAAAGAGCAAGACGGCGAACATTCAGCGACCGCGGTGCATTTAATAGAAAACCTTTTTAAAGCCAGGATTCAATATGTATTTAACTTTTTTGTAATTCCACCGTATTGGCTTTAGCGTTTGATCACAGGCGTATCTAATGTTAAATGAGGTTATGGTCTACGATTGTAAACGTGCGAAACCTAGAGGGAACCGCCTCTCGAATGAAGCTGACGGAAGACACCAACAGATGCTTGACGACTGATTCTCAACTTCAACCTACGTCCGTCGACGCTGTGTTCGAACGCGTTACCAACTAAGCCGTCAAGGGTTAAAGAATACTCCTGTTATATAAAAAATCATATAAATCGGTTTACTTAGCTACGATGTATAAAGTTAGGCATCGGACAGACAAACAGAAAGAGCTTGCGTTTGATATATAAGGTTGTCATGTTTATAATTTCTATGCTCTTATTAAATTTATTTAATTTTTTGTAAAATAGATTGCCCAAAATACACAGAGAATTTTTTGAATATGAATTATTTATACTAGGTTTCATAGCGTTGTATAAGTCTTGGTTATTGATTTTTTCCCACTAATTTCTAAAACCGTGGATGATTAGACCATAAAAAAACTTTCGAGTTGTACATCGTGAACCAGACATACAAAAATAAACCGTTTAAAAACATTAAACTGTAAAACATCGCTATCACGTGCATGGTCGGACGATTGAATTTTTTACAGCAATAATAAAAAGCCGTATTACATTCATATTGTGCGAAAATATAGACTCTAAATAGTTAATCCCTGCTCGTGCGAATCTCTTATGGAGCGTTAATAAATGTATTAGGTATTCATTCATATTGAGTCAATTGACATTGTATATTATGTATTGAAAACATATTTGCAATCGTGCGAATGCTTCGTCGATAAGGTACAAGATATAAAGTCGATACAAGAATAAATAGGCACTAGATTAGTAAATGGATAAATAAATTCTAAATGCATCTTTTATCTATACAGTATATTTAATCTAGTAAGACCTAATCTACAACTTATTGCAAACTAACACATAGAATTCAGGCCCAAGTTTGAAAAGAACATCTACAAGTCCAGTGTTATATATCTGTTGTACCATCAAATTTTATGAAATTTGCTTTTAAAGTTTCGCGTTAATTATAACCTCTCCTAATATTGTGATTAATGCAATATTATTAAATAACAGATTGTCTAAGAATGTTCTTAAAACTAAAACAGGACCACCTAAACGCCCAATACGCATTTAAATGAACAAGAGATAAATAATATAGGTTGAATATTTAATTTTTTTTAAATGCTATAATGCGTGGGCCAGAACATGTACAAACATATTGAACACGTGTTTTTAAGCTTAGACCTTAGGAAGTTAAATTTAACACTTCCATATCAAATTCAATAAACTCCAAAACGGTTTCGCTAAAGTTATTTATACACATACATTTATATACTTACATAGTTTTTTTTCCATTGAGACGGTTTTTATGGTATCCACTTTACTTTAACTCCCTCTATAAAATAACATTAGGCATACTTACAAAAATAAATTAACAAACACACATACACATATGTATATATGCAAGACACACAAACATTTACCGTGTTATTACAAAAAAGTTTAATACGTATTGAATACTTGCTTTAAAAATGTTTGGTTACTTACGTATTAAATGCACCGCGCTTGCCAACGGCTGTCGCGGCAACATCGTGTTATCCATTTTCGCAAGTCTAACCTTTTTTTTACGTGGAGATAAAATCTTCATGGACTGCCAGGCTCTCAGGGGAGAACCTGGACTGAGCCGACCACCACCTACGTGCTAATCACGCAGGGGTGGTGCCTTTCGGCGACAATTCTAACCTAAGCTAACCAAAAAGAGATAGAAGAGCAAGATGTCGAACGTTCGGCGAGCGCGGTGTATTTAATAAGTAAGTATCCAAACTTTTGTAAAGCAAGTATTCAATACGTATTTAACTTTATTGTAATAAAACCCGTAATGTTTTATTTATCAATAATGTTAAAGTCTTTTTTTATATCTCTGTTTCATTTAGGATCCACAAAGAACATGTCAGTCCCGCCAATTTATCTTTTAGTATTTATCATATGAGGTGTTTTAGTCCGTGTATTACACTGCTAGTAAATTATGTATCTTATCCTCGGTAGTATTATGAACTCGAATGTGAGTTGGTTTGTTGTGCTTTCACGTCCTAACTACTCAACCGATCAACATGAAATTTTGAATTACATTGTCAGTGGTACAGTAAATGAACACGAGTAACTTTAATTAACAAAATAGTGGTTTTCGAGGGGTAGACCAAATTTTGTGTAGTCGCGGATAAAAGCTAGATCACTACAGTTATCCGGAAATAATTTTTTAATGCTTTATAAATGATTTTGACATCGGGTCGTGTTTTAATGTAATTTATAAAACGTGTCTGGACACATCCATGACAGCTATTCCTAAATTTTAACCGAACTACCGAATACTCGGCAAACTTTTTTTAATTAATTGAAATCCTTATACAATGTAATTTGAAATTAGATTAATAAATAAAATTTGTAAGAAGAGGATTGTTAATTGAACGATTAATGATCAAAGTAATTGATTGGCATAGCCCCAAGTATTTCTGACAGGAACATTTGGCTTCCGCAGAATCCACTTTTACATATTTGCAATCGTGCGAATGCTTCGTCGATAAGGTACAAGATATAAAGTCGATACAAGAATAAATAGGCACTAGATTAGTAAATGGATAAATAAATTCTAAATGCATCTTTTATCTATACAGTATATTTAATCTAGTAAGACCTAATCTACAACTTATTGCAAACTAACACATAGAATTCAGGCCCAAGTTTGAAAAGAACATCTACAAGTCCAGTGTTATATATCTGTTGTACCATCAAATTTTATGAAATTTGCTTTTAAAGTTTCGCGTTAATTATAACCTCTCCTAATATTGTGATTAATGCAATATTATTAAATAACAGATTGTCTAAGAATGTTCTTAAAACTAAAACAGGACCACCTAAACGCCCAATACGCATTTAAATGAACAAGAGATAAATAATATAGGTTGAATATTTAATTTTTTTTAAATGCTATAATGCGTGGGCCAGAACATGTACAAACATATTGAACACGTGTTTTTAAGCTTAGACCTTAGGAAGTTAAATTTAACACTTCCATATCAAATTCAATAAACTCCAAAACGGTTTCGCTAAAGTTATTTATACACATACATTTATATACTTACATAGTTTTTTTTCCATTGAGACGGTTTTTATGGTATCCACTTTACTTTAACTCCCTCTATAAAATAACATTAGGCATACTTACAAAAATAAATTAACAAACACACATACACATATGTATATATGCAAGACACACAAACATTTACCGTGTTATTACAAAAAAGTTTAATACGTATTGAATACTTGCTTTAAAAATGTTTGGTTACTTACGTATTAAATGCACCGCGCTTGCCAACGGCTGTCGCGGCAACATCGTGTTATCCATTTTCGCAAGTCTAACCTTTTTTTTACGTGGAGATAAAATCTTCATGGACTGCCAGGCTCTCAGGGGAGAACCTGGACTGAGCCGACCACCACCTACGTGCTAATCACGCAGGGGTGGTGCCTTTCGGCGACAATTCTAACCTAAGCTAACCAAAAAGAGATAGAAGAGCAAGATGTCGAACGTTCGGCGAGCGCGGTGTATTTAATAAGTAAGTATCCAAACTTTTGTAAAGCAAGTATTCAATACGTATTTAACTTTATTGTAATAAAACCCGTAATGTTTTATTTATCAATAATGTTAAAGTCTTTTTTTATATCTCTGTTTCATTTAGGATCCACAAAGAACATGTCAGTCCCGCCAATTTATCTTTTAGTATTTATCATATGAGGTGTTTTAGTCCGTGTATTACACTGCTAGTAAATTATGTATCTTATCCTCGGTAGTATTATGAACTCGAATGTGAGTTGGTTTGTTGTGCTTTCACGTCCTAACTACTCAACCGATCAACATGAAATTTTGAATTACATTGTCAGTGGTACAGTAAATGAACACGAGTAACTTTAATTAACAAAATAGTGGTTTTCGAGGGGTAGACCAAATTTTGTGTAGTCGCGGATAAAAGCTAGATCACTACAGTTATCCGGAAATAATTTTTTAATGCTTTATAAATGATTTTGACATCGGGTCGTGTTTTAATGTAATTTATAAAACGTGTCTGGACACATCCATGACAGCTATTCCTAAATTTTAACCGAACTACCGAATACTCGGCAAACTTTTTTTAATTAATTGAAATCCTTATACAATGTAATTTGAAATTAGATTAATAAATAAAATTTGTAAGAAGAGGATTGTTAATTGAACGATTAATGATCAAAGTAATTGATTGGCATAGCCCCAAGTATTTCTGACAGGAACATTTGGCTTCCGCAGAATCCACTTTTACAAGTTGCTGATATATGATTTCCTATAATAACGCAATAGGATTAATAAGGACTTTTAAATAATAAGTTCTCTATTTCTTCATTATTATAATTGTTAATCCATATGAATAATCTCAATACTGACTCTTGAGAAGTGAATAAGGAATAGTTTTTTTCCCAACTCGCTAAATATGAAGTCACTTCTTCATAATAACGTTAATTAAGATAACACGGTTATGTATCCTGCCGCCTTTATCAGTCAAGTAAACTGCAAAATACGCAACAACCAACTTGTGTAAAATAAACAGTAATTAGTAATATGTAAGAAAACTGACAAAATAATATAAACACTTATGTTAAATAAAGGATTTTAATTATCAATCAAACTACTTTATTAAGATATGGTATAGTAAATAGGTCCGCAGCGCATCTTATTTTAAGAAGTAACTGCATTCTATGATTACAGATTGAAATTCCTGCAATGGTGTGATGAAAACCAAAACACAATGGTAGAGTCCTTTCTAAGCTCAGCGTAATACATACCAACCTCAAGTTAATATCTGTCTCCAAGCACACCTGACCCCACGGTGTACGACAAACCGTAATTCTTGGGGCGGCAAGGGATCGTACTCGATACTTTACCTTGTAGAGCCGCCTCAAATGTCCGCCCGACGGAAGGCGACCGCCGGGCTCCTACCTATAGAGAGGCAGACTGGGTACACACCAGCTGCCTCCCCTCGTCTGCCTGACCTGTGCTGTCTCCAAGCACCTACCTAACACACTTGTTCCAACAGCTGCACTCAAGAGGCATATCATCATTTAGCATCAGGCGAAATTGTGGTATAAACGGTAGGGTTTTTTTATTTTATTTTAATAAGAACACATTGTATAACTCGTTATTCAGAGTTTTTTTTATTAATGGACACAGGAAGCAATTACGAGATAATAGACAAAAGTAATATAAAAGTATTTTTTGATGATGAGCTGACATTCTAACATAAACGTTAAATCCAACAAAGGAAAAAAAACTCTTCAAGCCAGCAAACATTTACCGTGTTATTACAAAAAAGTTTAATACGTATTGAATACTTGCTTTAAAAATGTTTGGTTACTTACGTATTAAATGCACCGCGCTTGCCAACGGCTGTCGCGGCAACATCGTGTTATCCATTTTCGCAAGTCTAACCTTTTTTTTACGTGGAGATAAAATCTTCATGGACTGCCAGGCTCTCAGGGGAGAACCTGGACTGAGCCGACCACCACCTACGTGCTAATCACGCAGGGGTGGTGCCTTTCGGCGACAATTCTAACCTAAGCTAACCAAAAAGAGATAGAAGAGCAAGATGTCGAACGTTCGGCGAGCGCGGTGTATTTAATAAGTAAGTATCCAAACTTTTGTAAAGCAAGTATTCAATACGTATTTAACTTTATTGTAATAAAACCCGTAATGTTTTATTTATCAATAATGTTAAAGTCTTTTTTTATATCTCTGTTTCATTTAGGATCCACAAAGAACATGTCAGTCCCGCCAATTTATCTTTTAGTATTTATCATATGAGGTGTTTTAGTCCGTGTATTACACTGCTAGTAAATTATGTATCTTATCCTCGGTAGTATTATGAACTCGAATGTGAGTTGGTTTGTTGTGCTTTCACGTCCTAACTACTCAACCGATCAACATGAAATTTTGAATTACATTGTCAGTGGTACAGTAAATGAACACGAGTAACTTTAATTAACAAAATAGTGGTTTTCGAGGGGTAGACCAAATTTTGTGTAGTCGCGGATAAAAGCTAGATCACTACAGTTATCCGGAAATAATTTTTTAATGCTTTATAAATGATTTTGACATCGGGTCGTGTTTTAATGTAATTTATAAAACGTGTCTGGACACATCCATGACAGCTATTCCTAAATTTTAACCGAACTACCGAATACTCGGCAAACATTAATCTAATTTCAAATTACATTGTATAAGGATTTCAATTAATTAAAAAAAGTTTGCCGAGTATTCGGTAGTTCGGTTAAAATTTAGGAATAGCTGTCATGGATGTGTCCAGACACGTTTTATAAATTACATTAAAACACGACCCGATGTCAAAATCATTTATAAAGCATTAAAAAATTATTTCCGGATAACTGTAGTGATCTAGCTTTTATCCGCGACTACACAAAATTTGGTCTACCCCTCGAAAACCACTATTTTGTTAATTAAAGTTACTCGTGTTCATTTACTGTACCACTGACAATGTAATTCAAAATTTCATGTTGATCGGTTGAGTAGTTAGGACGTGAAAGCACAACAAACCAACTCACATTCGAGTTCATAATACTACCGAGGATAAGATACATAATTTACTAGCAGTGTAATACACGGACTAAAACACCTCATATGATAAATACTAAAAGATAAATTGGCGGGACTGACATGTTCTTTGTGGATCCTAAATGAAACAGAGATATAAAAAAAGACTTTAACATTATTGATAAATAAAACATTACGGGTTTTATTACAATAAAGTTAAATACGTATTGAATACTTGCTTTACAAAAGTTTGGATACTTACTTATTAAATACACCGCGCTCGCCGAACGTTCGACATCTTGCTCTTCTATCTCTTTTTGGTTAGCTTAGGTTAGAATTGTCGCCGAAAGGCACCACCCCTGCGTGATTAGCACGTAGGTGGTGGTCGGCTCAGTCCAGGTTCTCCCCTGAGAGCCTGGCAGTCCATGAAGATTTTATCTCCACGTAAAAAAAAGGTTAGACTTGCGAAAATGGATAACACGATGTTGCCGCGACAGCCGTTGGCAAGCGCGGTGCATTTAATACGTAAGTAACCAAACATTTTTAAAGCAAGTATTCAATACGTATTAAACTTTTTTGTAATAACACGGTAAATGTTCACGCAGGGGTGGTGCCTTTCGGCGACAATTCTAACCTAAGCTAACCAAAAAGAGATAGAAGAGCAAGATGTCGAACGTTCGGCGAGCGCGGTGTATTTAATAAGTAAGTATCCAAACTTTTGTAAAGCAAGTATTCAATACGTATTTAACTTTATTGTAATAAAACCCGTAATGTTTTATTTATCAATAATGTTAAAGTCTTTTTTTATATCTCTGTTTCATTTAGGATCCACAAAGAACATGTCAGTCCCGCCAATTTATCTTTTAGTATTTATCATATGAGGTGTTTTAGTCCGTGTATTACACTGCTAGTAAATTATGTATCTTATCCTCGGTAGTATTATGAACTCGAATGTGAGTTGGTTTGTTGTGCTTTCACGTCCTAACTACTCAACCGATCAACATGAAATTTTGAATTACATTGTCAGTGGTACAGTAAATGAACACGAGTAACTTTAATTAACAAAATAGTGGTTTTCGAGGGGTAGACCAAATTTTGTGTAGTCGCGGATAAAAGCTAGATCACTACAGTTATCCGGAAATAATTTTTTAATGCTTTATAAATGATTTTGACATCGGGTCGTGTTTTAATGTAATTTATAAAACGTGTCTGGACACATCCATGACAGCTATTCCTAAATTTTAACCGAACTACCGAATACTCGGCAAACTTTTTTTAATTAATTGAAATCCTTATACAATGTAATTTGAAATTAGATTAATAAATAAAATTTGTAAGAAGAGGATTGATTGAACGATCAATGACAAAAGTAATTGATTGGCATAGCCCCAAGTATTTCTGACGGGAACATTTGGCTTCCGCAGAATCCACTTTTACAAGTTGCTGATATATGATTTCCTATAATAACGCAATAGGATTAATAAGGACTTTTAAATAATAAGTTCTCTATTTCTTCATTATTATAATTGTTAATCCATATGAATAATCTCAATACTGACTCTTGAGAAGTGAATAAGGAATAGTTTTTTTTCCAACTCGCTAAATATGAAGTCACTTCTTCATAATAACGTTAATTAAGATAACACGGTTATGTATCCTGCCGCCTTTATCAGTCAAGTAAACTGCAAAATACGCAACAACCAACTTGTGTAAAATAAACAGTAATTAGTAATATGTAAGAAAACTGACAAAATAATATAAACACTTATGTTAAATAAAGGATTTTAATTATCAATCAAACTACATTTGTAAGATATGGGATAGTAAATAGGTCCGCAGTGCATCTTATTTTAAGTAGTAACTGCATTCTATGATTACAGATTGAAACTCCTGCAATGGTGTGATGAAAACCATAACACAATGGTAGAGTCCTTTCTAAGCTCAGCGTAATACATACCAACCTCAAGTTAATATCTGTCTCCAAGCACACCTGACCCCACGGTGTACGACAAACCTAATTCTTGGGGCGGCAAGGGATCGTACTCGCTACTTTACCTTGTAGAGCCGCCTCAAAGGTCCGCCCGACGGAAGGCGACCGCCGGGCTCCTACCTATAGAGAGGCAGACTGGGTACACACCAGCTGCCTCCCCTCGTCTGCCTGACCTGTGCTGTCTCCAAGCACCTACCTGTTATGGTTGTAATTAGGTTGAACTTAAAACTGTTTTAAAACTTTTTTTCTCCCTTTCTTAGTAAACAAATAGCTACACATAAGTATATATTTACGCGGACAGTTTTTAGCATCGATTTTCTACGTGACCCTTTATCTAGTTATTGTTGATCGAAGGAGTTAATAGACAAAAGTAATATAAAAGTATTTTTTGATTATGAGCTGATATTCTAACATAAACGTTAAACCCAACAAAGGAAAAAAAAGAAACTCTTCAAGCCAGTTATAAAATGTTACTACTAACAAAAAATGAAATGGAATGCATAGTTTGCCAGTGTATATTGCAAACCACATTCTTCGAACTAGAACGCAAAAGCGCAAGAACTGCTGCTTTGTGGCAAAAATGAGTGCAAAGTTTTACTACTCTTAAAATTGTAGCGCTAAAAATACAAGTTATTTCCCACACATTTATCGAATATGTCAACTTTGTCACTTAATGTATTCGCGACTGAATTTATTACTTGAGATTTATTTAAAATATGTTGTATTCAATTTAAACATACATCGTTTAAATAGATACATATATCATTTAAACTCAGATAATTCGTTATACCAAATTAATAGATAGAACTCAAGTTAACCAGACTTCAACTGTGACCTTCAGAGTTTTACGTGTTACCAGGACGTTATGTATGTACCAGGATGTAAGCTTAAGTATCATCATATTGAGCCTGTAATAGACCCACTGCAGGGCCATAAGCCTCTTCCCGAAGGAAGGTATGGACGTAATGACCACGTCAGCCCACGACGTATTGACTATTTCAAACTCTGAGAAATCCACAGTTCTATATTTTTCCTACATACAGTAGTACTACAAGAACATTTCTCAGGTTCAGGTTTCCTCACGTTTTCCTTCACCGTCAGCCGATAGCGTTACCGATTTAAATTAGTAAATGTACGTGAATTCCGAAAAATTCGTTGGTACATGCCGGGGTTCGAACCTGCGGACATCGATATGACATTCCACCGGTCAACCCACAAGATGACCACAACTTTAAATAAGTTTAAGTATAACTTTAATTTATGCAAACATTTAACTAAAAACGTTAATATATAGGTGGTAGAGCCACGCTAAATCTATCACTGGTTTCAGCATGAATGGGTCGGCTCGGCCGGGGTACGGACAGTTTTTAGCATCGATTTTCTACGTGACCCTTTATCTAGTTATTGTTGATCGAAGGAGATAATAGACAAAAGTAATATAAAAGTATTTTTTGATTATGAGCTGATATTCTAACATAAACGTTAAACCCAACAAAGGAAAAAAAAGAAACTCTTCAAGCCAGTTATAAAATGTTACTACTAACAAAAAATGAAATGGAATGCATAGTTTGCCAGTGTATATTGCAAACCACATTCTTCGAACTAGAACGCAAAAGCGCAAGAACTGCTGCTTTGTGGCAAAAATGAGTGCAAAGTTTTACTACTCTTAAAATTGTAGCGCTAAAAATACAAGTTATTTCCCACACATTTATCGAATATGTCAACTTTGTCACTTAATGTATTCGCGACTGAATTTATTACTTGAGATTTATTTAAAATATGTTGTATTCAATTTAAACATACATCTTTTAAATAGATACATGTATCATTTAAACTCCGCTAATACGTTATACCAAATTAATAGATAGAACTCAAGTTAACCAGACTTAAACTGTGACCTTCAGAATTTTACGTGTTACCAGGACACAAGTTAGCTAAGCTTAAGTGAAAGTAGTTTGATGTGATTGATTGTTTTTTTTAGTTCCATATATAAGTATGCTATGTTAATTACATTACAAGCAATAAATAAAATAATAAAAAAGTGCATTTATATACTTTAGTGTCTTTGAAAACAATGATATTATAACATAATAAATAAATACCCTTTGACAAAAGAACCCTAATAAAATTCAAACTTTAAAAAATCAATGAACTATGGTCGAATGTCGACCTCTGGGCGCCCACTAGTTTAACTAAAAACGTCAAAGGTCCGCCCGACGGAAGGCGACCGCCGGGCTCCTACCTATAGAGAGGCAGACTGGGTACACACCAGCTGCCTCCCCTCGTCTGCCTGACCTGTGCTGTCTCCAAGCACCTACCTACACACTTGTTCCAACAGCTGCACTCAAGAGGCATATCATCATTTAGCATCAGGCGAAATTGTGGTATAAACGGTAGGGTTTTTTTATTTTATTTTAATAAGAACACATTGTATAACTCGTTATTCAGAGTTTTTTTTATTAATGGACACAGGAAGCAATTACGAGATAATAGACAAAAGTAATATAAAAGTATTTTTTGATGATGAGCTGACATTCTAACATAAACGTTAAATCCAACAAAGGAAAAAAAACTCTTCAAGCCAGTTATAAAATGTTACTACTAACAAAGATTGAAATGGAATGCATAGTTTGCCAGTGTATATTGCAAACCACATTCTTCGAACTAGAACGCAAAAGCGCAAGAACTGCTGCTTTGTGGGAGCAATGAGTGCAAAGTTATACTACTCTTAAAATTGTAGCGCTAAAAATACAAGTTATTTCCCACACGTTTATCGAATATGTCATTTATTGTAATCGCGACTGAATTTATTACTTGAGAACTCTTTAAAATATGTTGTATTCAATTTAAACATACATCGTTTAAATAGATACATATATCATTTAAACTCAGATAATTCGTTATACCAAATTAATAGATAGAACTCAAGTTAACCAGACTTCAACTGTGACCTTCAGAGTTTTACGTGTTACCAGGACGTTATGTATGTACCAGGATGTAAGCTTAAGTATCATCATATTGAGCCTGTAATAGACCCACTGCAGGGCCATAAGCCTCTTCCCGAAGGAAGGTATGGACGTAATGACCACGTCAGCCCACGACGTATTGACTATTTCAAACTCTGAGAAATCCACAGTTCTATATTTTTCCTACATACAGTAGTACTACAAGAACATTTCTCAGGTTCAGGTTTCCTCACGTTTTCCTTCACCGTCAGCCGATAGCGTTACCGATTTAAATTAGTAAATGTACGTGAATTCCGAAAAATTCGTTGGTACATGCCGGGGTTCGAACCTGCGGACATCGATATGACATTCCACCGGTCAACCCACAAGATGACCACAACTTTAAATAAGTTTAAGTATAACTTTAATTTATGCAAACATTTAACTAAAAACGTTAATATATAGGTGGTAGAGCCACGCTAAATCTATCACTGGTTTCAGCATGAATGGGTCGGCTCGGCCGGGGTAGTACCACCCTCTCATAGAAAACCGACGTGAAGTAACAGTGCTTGCATTGTTACGTTTCGTTCGGTCAGTGACAGCGCCGGAGGGCCATCTGTCCTCTCCTTCCGCTTTCCCTTCCGCCCCCTCCCCCAAACACAGGATGACAACGCACTTGTGACTCCCCTGGTGTTGCAAGTGTCTATGGACGGTGGTGATCACTTAACATCAGGTGACCCACGTGTTCGTTTGCCTCCTATGATATAAAAAAAAAACATACGTATCCAATATTCGTTACTTCTGGTTTTAATTATTCAAGTAAGACTTTCTACAGCTGTTATATTACAATATAAAGTGTTACGCCCTTGAATAAAACGAAACCAGAGTATGTATATATGGTTTCTTAAACCTATGATTTAGAAACTACGCACACGGTTAGTTGAGCAACGAGTAACAATGTGTTTACCTTTTAGATATTTATCGCTTGTTTGAATTAATCTTACGTAAGTTAAAAAATTTAATGAATCATTGATGATATCATCGAAGTTATGGCTCGCTATACACCTTTTTTAAGTACGCTGATGTGTTAATAATATACAATTTTAGCACCGTAATTGCTTACTAGAAAGAAACTAGGTTAACTTCTATGTCGATTAGTTTATATTGGTCATAAATATTGATTTGACCTTAACTTACATACCAGGAATATTTCGAATTAGTAAATAATACGTAATTTATTTACTTTTCCCAGAAAGTAGTTTGATGTAATTGATTGTTTTTTTTTTAGTTCCATATATAAGTATGCTATTTTAATTATATTACGTTACAAGCAATAAATAAAATAATAAAAAAGTGCATTTATATACTTTAGTGTCTTTGAAAGAATTATGATACAGTTATGTTACGGTTAAGACTATATAAACACGACCCTTGTTTTCCAAACCATTACTTTTTATTAACTTATGGTGGCATTAGCAGGCCCGGCAGACGTTGTCTCGCCCTGAATATAAGACAAATCCTTGACAAATTATATTCTAAAGCCTTCCCCATGAATCACTTTATCTAATGGTGAAAACCGCATGAAAATCCGTTTCGTAGTTTTTGAGTTTATCGCGAACAGACAGACAGACGCGGGAGGGGGCTTCGTTTTATACAATATATAACGATAATTAAAAAATGTAACACTAAGAACGTTGCGAACCAGTCTAATATGGATTAAGGCAAACTAAAAGTAAATAATAATTAACTCATTTTAAAACTGAAATCTTTTCTTAATAAAATAATTCAACTTTGCTGTAGAGAGAATACCAAACGTCACGCCATGAGATTCATTACAATTAGATGAATAAACTCTAAGCAACAAGTTTCCGTTTTAGGTCATTAATACTAAAATTTACCTATGATAGATAATAATAGCGCTTCAGTGAATAAATATTCACTATATTTAATTTAATAAAACAAGATTTAACAATAAATATAGGATTTCCTATTATTTCCACATAATTATGGGAATAGTAGCTAACAGTTACGAATGATGATAATTTATTTTTGAAACTAATGTAGTTTTAGTACGACACAGGAGTTCAATTGTACTGAAATTGTATTAATATATCTACGAAGTTATAGATCATAACCATAACTGTGGAGTCTAGATTATATTATAAGAATAACATGGGCAACGACCACATATTGACACCCTATTTAAATAACTGCAGACTTTAAAATATATATCCTTACCTCTTGTTGAAATATAATTGAATTCAACTTAAAATTTCTAGCGAATATTTTTTAAAGTTCACATAATTAGTGACTAGACTGTTAGGTTTTAGTCTTGTAGCGATCTCTCTAACAGATAACAGTTAGCAGCAGACGATGACCTACAGTTTATAAAAGGTCAATTTGTTAATTCGTAAATTACAAGACGTTCCTTGGGACGTTCCGATCATCTGATACAAATATCATTTGAAAAATTACTGTGTAAGAAATCACAAATGACATGTACAAATATCAAAATCTATGAGATTATGTGGAATATTTTAGAATTCATAATATATATATACTAATCTCTTTTCCCAGAAAGTAGTTTGATGTAATTGATTGTTTTTTTTTTAGTTCCATATATAAGTATGCTATTTTAATTATATTACGTTACAAGCAATAAATAAAATAATAAAAAAGTGCATTTATATACTTTAGTGTCTTTGAAAGAATTATGATACAGTTATGTTACGGTTAAGACTATATAAACACGACCCTTGTTTTCCAAACCATTACTTTTTATTAACTTATGGTAGCACTAGCAGGCCCGGCAGACGTTGTCTCGCCCTGAATATAAGACAAATCTTTGACAAATTATATTCTAAAACCTTCCTCATGAAACACTTTATCTAATGGTGACAACCGCATGAAAATCCGTTTAGTAGTTTTGAGTTTATCGCCAACAGACAGACAGACGCGGGAGACGCGGGAGGGGACTTCGTTTTATACTATGTAATGATAATTTACAAAATGTAATACTAAGAAAGTTGCGAAATAGTGTAATATGGATTTAAGCAAACTAAAGGTAAATAATAATTAACTTATTTAACACTGAAATCTTTTCACAATAAAATAATTCAACTTTGCAGTAGAGATAATACCAAACGTCACGCCATGAGATTCATTACAATTAGATGAATAAACTCTAAGCAACAGGTTTCCGTTTTAGGTCATTAAAACTAAAATTTACCTATGATAGATAATAATAGCGCTTCAGTGAATAAATATAGTGAGTAATAAAACAAGATTTAACAGTAAATATACGATTTGCTATTCCACACAATTATGGGAATTATTAACTAACAGTTACATGATGATAATTTATTTTTGAAACTAATGTAGTTTTAGTACGACACAGGAGTTCAATTGTACTGAAATTGTATTAATATATCTACGAAGTTATAGATCATAACCATAACTGTGGAGTCTAGATTATATTATAACAATAACATGGGCAACGACCATATATTGACACCCTATTTAAATAACTGCAGACTTTAAAATATATATCCTTACCTCTTGTTGAAATATAATTGAATTCAACTTAAAATTTCTAGCGAATATTTTTTAAAGTTCACATAATTAGTGACTAGACTGTTAGGTTTTAGTCTTGTAGCGATCTCTCTAACAGATAACAGTTAGCAGCAGACGATGACCTACAGTTCATAAAAGGTCAATTTGTTAATTCGTAAATTACAAGACGTTCCTTGTGACGTTCCGATCATCTGATACACATATCATTTGAAAAATTACTGTGTAATAAATCACAAAGGACATGTACAAATATAAAAATCTATGAGGTCTGTCCCTCTATAGGTAGGAGCCCGGCGGCCACCTTCCGCCGGGCGGACCGTGGGGGCGGCTCTACAAGGTTGATTAGCTTGAACGATCCCTTGCCGCCCCCACAAAACGGTCTGTCGGTACACCGTGGGGTTATAGTCCGTGCGACTCGGATATAACCCACCCTCTCCCCGGGGGGGTAGCGTATCCATAAGGGATTTCCCCACGTTAAAAAAAAAAAAAATTTGTAACATACCTAACAGTCCACGGAGCACAACTGTAAAGTATAATCACTTCATATCTGTTTGGTTAATCTATGAGAAATTCCACTCTTTGCGATCCACCGTAAAATGATAAGAAAAACAATGCAAAACCGTCATAAAGATCAATATAGTATACATAGTTATATATTCCTCATATTCGTATTCAGCGCATAGAATTTCCAATTCTAATACGAACTCCTAACAAATCTCTGGTTTACAATACACAACCAGCATCGTTTAATGGAAATAAACTGGTTTTGGGCTCATCTTCGCTTTCCATGAAATTTGATTAAGGTCACATGTTTTGCCAGTTTTCCATAACAAATCTTACTACTTACCTTCCGCCCGTTATTTGTACTACGTTACTCTAATGTGTTATTTCGATATTTTATATTATAAAAGACCAGTACATACTTAAGAATGTGCTATACAAGTTACCATAGTAGAAATATTAATCGATTAAAAAGTATCAATATCACAAATCACAATTTCTATACTAATATTTTAAAGTTGAAGAGTTTGTTTGCTTGAACGCGCTACTTTCTGGAACTACTGGTCCGATTTGAAAAATTAAATAAAATTTCAGTGTTAGATAGCTCATTTATCGTGGAAAGCTATACGGCTATAACATATCACGCTAAGATCGAAGATAAAGGCACCAATGAAGAATGTTTCAAAATCGACTTTCCTTGTGAGAGTTTCCACTGCGTGTTCGTGTCAGCCCAAAGTAACTATTCCACGCGAACGAAGTACCCCTCTCTCATACACAGGCTGGCAACGTACTTGCGACTCCCCTGGTGTTGCTAGTGTCTATGGACGATGGTGATCACTTAACATCAGGTGACCTGTTCGTTTGCCTCCTTTTGACATAAAAAAAAATCCTTACGCAAATTCGTACGTTAAAACGCTAAACCTATAGGGGATTTTCAAGTGCAGCTGCCGGAACACACCAACAGGTGCTTGGTAACAGATTTTCATCTTGAAGGTGTCCTATACCTTCCGCCCGTTATTTGTACTACGTTACTCTAATGTGTTATTTCGATATTTTATATTATAAAAGACCAGTACATACTTAAGAATGTGCTATACAAGTTACCGTAGTAGAAATATTAATCGATTACAAAGTATCAATATCACAAATCCGTTCATCTTGGATTATATTTATACAACCTCACGAAGCTACACGCTTAAGCACTTCCCCATAAGAGATTTTGGTGGTCGCGAACCAGGTCAACACAATTGGCATGTCCTATAATCCGGCATTGTTTTTTAATCAACTTGTACTCTTTTTCTCGCTTCTATTGGCAAATACAAACAAAAAGGGTGTAAACAAAGAGTCGTTGCTTAAAATCTGTGACCCGATTCAGTTGTCTCCGTGAAACGATTGCTATTCCTATGAGGGGTCTCCCTTCCTTTCGTAAAAAATTACACGCTGAATTCCATGGGAATAGCCCAACAGGATCTATATAATGTTTCGACGCCTCGTTCCCGCTCATTATCTCAACCCACGACCTCATTTCAGAATCGCAGAGCGAACACTACACAATTATGAACTTTTAAAATTAATTCTGTCATTTTCGCAGCCGAATAACGAAAAACACAAAAGGCAAGAATTAAAATGAAAGAAACCTACGTTAAAAACAGAAATGGCTATTCAGTTTGAATGAAACATATGAAGTATGAAGAAATTTGTAGAATGGGTTATTCTTAAATCACATTTCCTTTAAAGTTTTAAAAGTATTTTTATGTTACATTACAATTACAATTTACTTTATCCGAATATAATTTAAGTAAATGAAACAAAACAACAAATAAAAAATCTGCTTATTGAGACCTGTTATATAAAGTAAAAAAAAATCGCATTAACAATTTGATTTTAAAATATGCACACTCATGCAAATTCCATATTCTAAACCGGAAACTGGTGAATAAAATAATTTACGTGAATAAAATAACTTGCACATGTGAAATAAAAAACGACCTCGTTATAGAGAATTAATGTAAGTATCTTTTGTCGAAATCACCGGCGAAGGAAACAGTGAAGCAATCGTAATGAATGATACCCACTTACAGATAACAATTTTATCGTTATTTTTCAGAACAGTAAGTATTATCTAAGAATAACCAGTTGCGATCCACATGAGGTTTCGAAGCAGAATTACCTTAATACAGTACAATATGGTATTGTCCGTTTATATTCATTAATATCTCATTTTTTATAACAAGATAAATATTTTTACCGTTATTAGTTTTTCAGAATTATTTAATAAATTCAATATTGTTTTGCTGTCGTGCAAAATTATGACGAAACTGAGTGAATTAAGAGTTCAAAATAAAGGTAAATATTATACAAAGTGATATATTTTATGTGTTTCATAAACGACATTATTCAAATTTATAATTACTGACGCAAATACCTACTGTCAAAATTCACACAGAATTTAGGCATTAAGGTTATTAACCACAGGATTAATTCAGTAGTTTATTAATACAATACTAGTGGTTATCCAGTGGTCGTAATTCTGCCATAATAAAGGTTTTTTTTTTAACTTGTTTGTTTCGCACAGAGGTCAATTGAAATTGACTACCTGAAGGGAGAGAGGAGTGATCGTAATTTGATACAATTCACTATTCACTCCCTTGACATGTTGCATGAGCATAATATTAAGGGTTACAATATATTTTCTTCACGTATTAACATATATGTATCCCGATTTCTTTTTGATTTGTATGTCTAAATGTTAAAACTGTTTTAAGTATTGTACAAGTAGAGACAAATAAAGACTTACAGATAAAGGCTTCGACACGTTAATGCTATGGAAAAACACTAATTCCAATTTTTTTCATTGATAATACTAAAGTCAATAGCTCAATAGCTAATTAAAAAATCACGGTGTTTCGTAAAGATATATGATAAAAGTGTAACTTTTGTATTATAGGGAAGCATTTTAATTAAAAGAATACAACAATAAGTCAACGTCGAGCGGTGTTCCCAGGCGGTCACCCATCCAAATACTAACCGCAACCGAGGTCGCTTAACTTTGGTGATCGGAAACATACTTAAGAATGTGCTATACAAGTTACCGTAGTAGAAATATTAATCGATTACAAAGTATCAATATCACAAATCCGTTCATCTTGGATTATATTTATACAACCTCACGAAGCTACACGCTTAAGCACTTCCCCATAAGAGATTTTGGTGGTCGCGAACCAGGTCAACACAATTGGCATGTCCTATAATCCGGCATTGTTTTTTAATCAACTTGTACTCTTTTTCTCGCTTCTATTGGCAAATACAAACAAAAAGGGTGTAAACAAAGAGTCGTTGCTTAAAATCTGTGACCCGATTCAGTTGTCTCCGTGAAACGATTGCTATTCCTATGAGGGGTCTCCCTTCCTTTCGTAAAAAATTACACGCTGAATTCCATGGGAATAGCCCAACAGGATCTATATAATGTTTCGACGCCTCGTTCCCGCTCATTATCTCAACCCACGACCTCATTTCAGAATCGCAGAGCGAACACTACACAATTATGAACTTTTAAAATTAATTCTGTCATTTTCGCAGCCGAATAACGAAAAACACAAAAGGCAAGAATTAAAATGAAAGAAACCTACGTTAAAAACAGAAATGGCTATTCACTGCACAATACACTTCTACAAATTTATCTTCATACTTCATATGTTTCATTCAAACTGAATAGCCATTTCTGTTTTTAACGTAGGTTTGTTTCATTTTAATTCTTGCCTTTTGTGTTTTTCGTTATTCGGCTGCGAAAATGACAGAATTAATTTTAAAAGTTCATAATTGTGTAGTGTTCGCTCTGCGATTCTGAAATGAGGTCGTGGGTTGAGATAATGAGCGGGAACGAGGCGTCGAAACATTATATAGATCCTGTTGGGCTATTCCCATGGAATTCAGCGTGTAATTTTTTACGAAAGGAAGGGAGACCCCTCATAGGAATAGCAATCGTTTCACGGAGACAACTGAATCGGGTCACAGATTTTAAGCAACGACTCTTTGTTTACACCCTTTTTGTTTGTATTTGCCAATAGAAGCGAGAAAAAGAGTACAAGTTGATTAAAAAACAATGCCGGATTATAGGACATGCCAATTGTGTTGACCTGGTTCGCGACCACCAAAATCTCTTATGGGGAAGTGCTTAAGCGTGTAGCTTCGTGAGGTTGTATAAATATAATCCAAGATGAACGGATTTGTGATATTGATACTTTGTAATCGATTAATATTTCTACTACGGTAACTTGTATAGCACATTCTTAAGTATGTACTGGTCTTTTATAATATAAAATATCGAAATAACACATTAGAGTAACGTAGTACAAATAACGGGCGGAAGGTAAGTAGTAAGATTTGTTATGGAAAACTGGCAAAACATGTGACCTTAATCAAATTTCATGGAAAGCGAAGATGAGCCCAAAACCAGTTTATTTCCATTACACGATGCTGGTTGTGTATTGTAAACCAGAGATTTGTTAGGAGTTCGTATTAGAATTGGAAATTCTATGCGTTGAATACGAATATGAGGAATATATATACTATGTATAGTATATTGATCTTTATGACGGTTATGTATTGTTTTTCTTATCATTTTACGGTGGATCGCAAAGAGTGGAATTTCTCATAGATTAACCAAACAGATATGAAGTGATTATACTTTACAGTTGTGCTCCGTGGACTGTTAGGTATGTTACAAATTTTTTTTTTTTTTAACGTGGGGAAATCCCTTATGGATACGCTACCCCCCCGGGGAGAGGGTGGGTTATATCCGAGTCGCACGGACTATAACCCCACGGTGTACCGACAGACCGTTTTGTGGGGGCGGCAAGGGATCGTTCAAGCTAATCAACCTTGTAGAGCCGCCCCCACGGTCCGCCCGGCGGAAGGTGATCGCCGGGCTCCTACCTATAGAGGGACAGACCGGGTACACACCGG
>MU159251.1:0-51406 GCA_015888305.1 Antheraea pernyi | reverse complement strand
ACACACCGGCTGCCCCCCCTCGTCCGCCGGACCCGTGCAATGAGGAGATGGGCCCCCGGCCCATCCCCTCAGGTCTGGCTACGGTGGCAGGAGGAGTTGGGCGAAGCGCCTTCTCCTCCTGCCTGTCCTCCTTCATACATATATGAGTTGTTGAAACATATATGTATACCAAGCATATATACCTCAACAACTCTTATATATATTTCGTATCGGATAATATTCTAAACTATTTCATTTTGATAAGGGCTGCCACCGTAGCCGGACCTGAGGGGATGGGCCGGGGGGCCCATCTCCTCATTGCACAGGTCCGGCGGACGAGGGGGGCAGCCGGTGTGTACCCGGTCTGTCCCTCTATAGGTAGGAGCCCGGCGGTCACCTTCCGCCGGGCGGACCGTGGGGGCTCTCCAAGGTTGATTAGCCCGAACGATATCTTGCGGCCCCCACAAAACGGTCTGTCGGTACACCGTGGGGTTTTAGTCCGTGCGACTCGGACATAACCCACTCTCTCCCCCGGGAGGGTGGCGTATCCATAAGGGATTTCCCCACGTTAAAAAAAAAAAAAAGATAGGTCGCGAATTGCATGTATCAGGCAACAGTCAAAGCCAAGATGTGCCGTGCACCCTTGAGCTAGTTGTCAAAATAAAATCGGCTGAGTGCCGTAAGTAGTGCCTTAGTAGTCCGGTGAAGTTATTAAGACCTTGCCAGGTCAATAGCGTAGTAAGTTCGAAAAAAAAAGATATATTATTATAACAATAAGTTTGATTATAGCGACTCACCACGCTGGTAAAATCGCTGTTAAAAGTAATAGATAAACACATTTTCTACCGCTATTCGTTTCTTATTGTTTCCAACTTAAACTTTCACATATTTAAATGATAAATATTACTATTTCAGGCAACCACCACAATTGCAGCGGTCGTTAACACGAACTACATTGCAACAATCCAGGAAATAACGTACTAATGCAGAACAGGAACGCGGTATATTATTGAAACTCGAAACCAAATAATTGTTCATAATACGCGAGTGCAATGAAACCATATTTACAATAACAAACGCATTAACCTTGCACATCTTTTGATGATAACCACAGATTACAGTACTTAGAGTATTTCACTGTAAACGGATTAAGGTTATTTGTGAATGTTGTTATTAATTACAGCCATAAAGTATCGAAGCTTTGGAATATTGCGGTTGATCGATAAAGTTCTGGTTTGTCTATACAAAGAATCTGAAGGGAGTGCCCTTGAAGATATCTACTGTAAACAGAGCTGCGTGTATTGAACCAGCTGCCCCGCGAGTGAACGTTATATTGAAATACAAGCTAGTATTCGGGACACCCTTGACATGTTGCATGAGCATAATATTAAGGGTTACAATATATTTTCTTCACGTATTAACATATATGTATCCCGATTTCTTTTTGATTTGTATGTCTAAATGTTAAAACTGTTTTAAGTATTGTACAAGTAGAGACAAATAAAGACTTACAGATAAAGGCTTCGACACGTTAATGCTATGGAAAAACACTAATTCCAATTTTTTTCATTGATAATACTAAAGTCAATAGCTCAATAGCTAATTAAAAAATCACGGTGTTTCGTAAAGATATATGATAAAAGTGTAACTTTTGTATTATAGGGAAGCATTTTAATTAAAAGAATACAACAATAAGTCAACGTCGAGCGGTGTTCCCAGGCGGTCACCCATCCAAATACTAACCGCAACCGAGGTCGCTTAACTTTGGTGATCGGACGAGAGCCGATGTCTTCAACACTCTACCCGACACAGTGTTTACCCTCACCACTTTTCGCCACACAAAAAGGTTACGGAACAGAATTTTAAGAAGTTTCACTTCATTGACAAACAGAGGAGGAAAATGTACCGAAATGTTTTATATTAGTCTATTAGTATATAGATATCATCTATATTATTATAATTATAATATTAAATAAAGAATACAGTACATCATTACATAGTAGAAAACAATTACATAGTTTAAAACAAAGTTCCCTACCGCGTCTGTCTGTCTGTTCGCGATAAACTCAAAAACTACTGAACGGATTTTCATGCGGTTTTCACCAGTGGATATAGTGATTCATGAGGAAGGTTTTATTATATATTTTGTCAAGGTTTTTTTATAGTCAGGGCGAGACAGCGTCTGCCGGGCCTGCTAGTAAGTAATATAGTAAAGAGAAACAAGATATATAATAATTCACGCGATACAGTGACAAAAAATCTTACATCACTGCGACAACATTACACATATCAATTCCACACACGTGCACGCATACACGCTTATACATGCAAGTGGAAGGGTTTTATTTTTTTCCCCTTATCAAAATGAAATAGTTTAGAATATTATCCGATACGAAATATATATAAGAGTTGTTGAGGTATATATGCTTGGTATACATATATGTTTCAACAACTCATATATGTATGAAGGAGGACAGGCAGGAGGAGAAGGCGCTTCGCCCAACTCCTCCTGCCACCGTAGCCAGACCTGAGGGGATGGGCCGGGGGCCCATCTCCTCATTGCACGGGTCCGGCGGACGAGGGGGGGCAGCCGGTGTGTACCTGGTGTGTCCCTCTATAGGTAGGAGCCCGGCGGTCACCTTCCGCCGGGCGGACCGTGGGGGCGGCTCTACAAGGTTGATTAGCTCGAACGATCCCTTGCCGCCCCCACAAAACGGTCTGTCGGTACACCGTGGGGTTTTAGTCCGTGCGACTCGGACATAACCCACCCTCTCCCCCGGGAGGGTGGCGTATCCATAAGGGATTTCCCCACGTTAAAAAAAAAAAAAAGATAGGTCGCGAATTGCATGTATCAGGCAACAGTCAAAGCCAAGATGTGCCGTGCACCCTTGAGCTAGTTGTCAAAATAAAATCGGCTGAGTGCCGTAAGTAGTGCCTTAGTAGTCCGGTGAAGTTATTAAGACCTTGCCAGGTCAATAGCGTAGTAAGTTCGAAAAAAAAAGATATATTATTATAACAATAAGTTTGATTATAGCGACTCACCACGCTGGTAAAATCGCTGTTAAAAGTAATAGATAAACACATTTTCTACCGCTATTCGTTTCTTATTGTTTCCAACTTAAACTTTCACATATTTAAATGATAAATATTACTATTTCAGGCAACCACCACAATTGCAGCGGTCGTTAACACGAACTACATTGCAACAATCCAGGAAATAACGTACTAATGCAGAACAGGAACGCGGTATATTATTGAAACTCGAAACCAAATAATTGTTCATAATACGCGAGTGCAATGAAACCATATTTACAATAACAAACGCATTAACCTTGCACATCTTTTGATGATAACCACAGATTACAGTACTTAGAGTATTTCACTGTAAACGGATTAAGGTTATTTGTGAATGTTGTTATTAATTACAGCCATAAAGTATCGAAGCTTTGGAATATTGCGGTTGATCGATAAAGTTCTGGTTTGTCTATACAAAGAATCTGAAGGGAGTGCCCTTGAAGATATCTACTGTAAACAGAGCTGCGTGTATTGAACCAGCTGCCCCGCGAGTGAACGTTATATTGAAATACAAGCTAGTATTCGGGACAAATTTATTATCTACTAGCTGTGCCCGCGACTTCGTCTGCATGGAACCCTATGTAAAAAAAACAGTGATCAATAAAATCATCTGAGCTATAAGTCTATTTACTTATTAACATTTCACTAGTACTTAACTCGATCATTCAAATTACAACAACTGTTGATAGACGGAACCGATGTTTATGAAACAAACACAAAGACAAAGAATAAGTTATTCTCGAGAACATGTTTTATGATTTTCTTGGTAAGGTTTTATTGAAAACGCAGTACTTTAGCAGTGATGCGTGTTCATGCAAACAGACAGATATTTCTAAAAATGATTGAAATGTATTTTATTACTTTTTCCTAGACACCTGCAACAATTTTTTTTTTCACGAAAAGCAAAAAAAGCACAGACAAAAGATTCAAAAGATCACATTCGTTTTGGATTAGCACGTTATAAAATGTAAATTACACGCGCTACAGTTATCCTGTTATCTTAATTAGATAACGTATAAAGAATGTTTAGAAAATCGTATAATCTTACTTTTATTGCCATTGATAAAAGAGGCTCGATCTGGTTTTAAAATATTTTCCTTAAAACTTAGACTATTTTGTGCATTTATAAATAACTTATTTTACGATATAGCATCAAATGAAGATATTCTAAACGATTAACATCGATAGAAGCATCGCCGTAAGCTCTACTGACCTCCGACCTATGGGTATTTTTAGCACTCCATCAAGTTATATTGCTTCAGCGAGGCCTTTTGTGTTCATTTGCTGAAACAATTGACGTCATTCCACGTCTGAAGGTTGCGTGCCCGTTTAAGACTACTTTGTTAATTAGATAAGTACAACCTTCATGGTTCCATCGTTAGGTATAAATAAACTTTACTGTATGCGTTATCTCAAAGCGACGTTAAACATATGTACGAATAGTATACACGACGCACAAGAAAAATCCCTTTGAGCACGTTTGTAGTTTGCACGCGAGTTTTCTTACGTTCTCTCATTCATATCGCTTAGACAAGTCAGAGCTACGTCGTATTCGCTATTCAGGGTGTGTCTGAAATACGAAGCTTTTGTATATTTTGCATCAAGATTCACATAATATATGTAAATGTGTTCAGTTTTAAGTATCTACTATTTTATAATAATATTCACAAAAATATTAACGTAACTTTATTCAAATTATGTCAGAATTACATATGATTCTTTCAAGACTATTATTCTATGAATATATTCACAGGGTTTTCTTTATTAAATATCAACTATGAGAACACGTGTATAGCTAGCTGATCAGTGCCCACTTCGTTGGGCGGTAATAGGCATTATCAAGCTACAACTTTTTTCTAGAACTCAATCATATATCTCTCATCGTTAAGGCAGCGTTCGTAAGAAACGTTTTACCATTTTTCTCCGACTCCCCAGATATTACCCCCTACAACCTCACAAACTTTACCTCTTTATGATATTAGTATAGATAATATAATTAGTTAATAGCTTCTGCCCGTGACTTCGTACGTGTGGAATGGTTATTTTGCGCTAAAATGCAGCGGAAGCTCTGAAAAGGAAAAAATACCCCGATTTTGCAACATTATTCATTGCTGCTCCGCTCCTATGGGTCTTAGCGTGATGATATATAGCCTATAACCTTCCCTGATAAATGAGATATATAATAACTGCAACAATGAATTTTCCAAATCGGACCAGTAGTTCCTGAGATTACCCCTTACAACGTCACAAACTTTAACTCTTTATAATATTAGTATAGATTATATAACATTCTTGCATGTCTAAATGACAAGTTTTGTATCAAAAGAACACAATTGTGAATATGGTTATTAGTTCTATTATTTAATACATAATAAAGATTAGAACAATAAAATACTACTCTTTACTTCCTTACTACATCTACACCGAGTGAACAAACTTAACAAAACTTAGATTATTTATTTCTGATATTAAAGTAATAGTCATTCGGAGATGAATCATTAATATTTCCTATAATCCTGCTATTTATTTCTACAAACAATATAATAATAATACGTAGACCCTATCCGGTGAAGCTGTTAAGGCCTTGCTAGGCCAATAGCGTAGTCAGTTCGAGAAAAAAAAACGTAGACCCTGATATATAAAGATATTAAAATGTAATCAAAATAATTTGAATATTATTCTTAATTACATAAGTATGAATAATTAATACAATTCCGTAAGACTTTCATATTATTCAAAATTATTTATCTCAACACTACGTAACGAGAAATACAAATATTAAGTAATGCAAACATTTTCATATTACTTGACTATAATTATATTTGTACTATAACCAGATTAGATCATATAATCCATATTTAATAATATCTCAACAATTTCCAACTACGTCCACAAATTATCATAAGAGTTATTATAACCAGTAGATGCTTAAAATTACTTTACGCTTTACATTGAACGCTAAGATTGCATAAATACAATATAGGACATTATCGGACATTTTAAATCATTTAATGTCAAACATCGTCTCTGCCGTAGAATTATAACGTAACATTTTAGCCTTTTCGATATAGATGCGAATATTGTCAAGTCATTTATCACGCATTACCAAAGCGCATTAAGTCTTTCATATCACAACATTTCAAAGTGATAGTTTTAAAATATAATTGCGTAAAAGAATTATAAACGTATCTTACAAATATATTGAAAATTATAAAATGAATTAGCTATTCGGTCATCGTAAAAAACAACCTATCTCTATACTAATATATAAAGCTGAAAAATTTGTTTGTTTGGACATGTATCGGGCAACAGCCAAAGCCGAGGTGTGCCGCGCACCATTGAGCTAGTTGTCAAAATAAAATCGGCTGAGTGCCTTAAGCGCTCGCCCTAGTAGTCCGGTGAAGCTGTTAAGACCTTGCTTCGTCAATAGCGTAGTCAGTAGGAAAAAAAAATTGTTTGTTTGAACGCGATGATCTCAGGAACTACAGTTTCGATTTGAAAAATTCTTTCAGTGTTAGATAGCTCATTTATCGAGGAAGGCTATAGGCTATATCAACATGCTAAGACCAATAGGGACGGAGCACCATTGAAGAATGTTTCAAAATCGGGATAAACGTTCGTATTATTTAAAAATATTTTCACCTTCTACGTAAACGAAGCCGCGAGTTAAATTTGGCGTTAGCCCGAAATAATTATTCCACGCGAACGAAGTCGCGGGCAAAACCTACTAATACTATAATTATGGAATTTAATTTCATGTAAATAGTAAGAATAATCTGATTTAACAGACCTCATAACGTATAGTACGGTCTACTATTGAGCTGAAAGGTCACAAATCTATCGCCCCATACACCTCACTTTTACGTGAGTAGTCCGGTGAAGCTGTTAAGACCTTGCTAGGTAAATAGCCTAGTCAGTTAAAAAAAAAAAAACTTTTACACGATGAGCATTATTGACAGTTCTGTATCTGATTATTAAATATCCTATTTATATTTGTTGTTTAATAACCATAACACAAGATATGATTACTTTGGAATTGAATGTGTGAAAGATTTTGAAAGAGTCTTCACAAATAATAGTAAGATAGGTTTACCCATTTTTAACCTAATTGTAGGTATGCTACTACGACATATTTAGCAAAATATAAACATACTAGCCTCTGCCCGCGACTTCGTCCGCGTGGAATAGTTACTTTGGGTTAACGCGGAAGTTCTCAAGACGAAAAAAAAAACGATTTTAAAACATTCTTCATTGGTGCTCCACTCTTGTTAGTCTTAGCGTGGAGATATACAGCCTATAACCTTCTTCGATAAATGAGTTATATAACACTGAAGGAATTTTTCAAATCTGACCAGTAGTTCCTGAGATTACCCCCTACAACGTCACAAACTCACAACCGTCACAAACTTTACCTCTTTATAATATTAGTATAGATAAATACAAAATGTATATATTTATCTGTACAACCACGACCGGTTTTATACGCGAATCTTGAACGAATTATAAATAGTGCCAACAGACTATATACAGAGTTAAGTAATCTGCAATTATATCGACGTTGTAAAATATATACGAAGTAAAGTTGTTATTAGGGCGTGAAAAATGGAAAAAATAAGAGCTATAATCACTATAAATTGCTGTTGTGAACACTTTTATTAACCGGTAATACCGAAAACTACACAACCAGCTGAAGAATGTAACGCCGTTTTTGTACTCTTCGTACTGAACACGAAAGTAAGGAAATATTAATAATCTTAACTACTAAGTAATAATGAAATTAAATACCAAATTTGAGGTAATGAAATCTAGACCAGTTTATTAATATACTAGCCAATAACCGCGACTTCGTTTGCGTTGTTTATTATCTTAACAATGAACTATATATACAAAGGAAAAAGAAATGTGCAATGTGCAATTGCCTCCACTTCTTCACGACAAGAAAACACACGTCGCTGAACACATAGTAGTTATAAAAATCGTAGTCTCCTAAAACCTTCATAACATTTTATTAAATGGAGATACTAGGATGTTTTTTTAGATAAGGAATAAGAAACAAAATTTTAAAAAAATTATCGAAATTTATCCAATAATTTTCCAGTGATGAAATATATGGATAAACCTCTGTAAGGGGTGTCGAATAACATCGAAGACTTAAGACATCCAAGCCAACCTCACTTGCACGTGGTGCAACCTGCTGAATAACGAACGAGGCAATGGCGAAAATTTTGCAACCTGGCGGTCTGGCTGGATCGCAACCACCATGTATATGGCGAAAAAGCCCGTCATAGTGATTCGCTTCTGCGGGTCGCATTTCGGGATCAGCCTGTGCATATCCAGCCTTTCGCAGGCCGGCATGACAGCGGCGACCGGCGATGGATAGTATATCACTCGGTGATCGCCATTGTTTTTGGATTGTACTGTGCTTACAATCAGGAACAGTGCAGTTACAATAAAAAAAAAACATTTTATCTGTACACATAATAAGAATGTAAATCAAACGTGTCTGTAATTTTTCAAATACTGCGTTCATTGCAAAACCTATTCAATACAATCATAAAGCTTATCTTCAAGTAACATTTAGTCCTTTGTTTCATTCAAATCAGTTCTGTTTATCAAAAGTTATTGTACTTTTAATGACGACGCGACTTAAGTACGAGAGAAAAGTATCATCATCATATATATTAATACGTGAAGCCTAAACTTTGTACCCCTTTTTAACGGAATTGGGCGAACGGATGAACGTGAAATTTGTCATAGTTAAAGTTTATATGGAGGAGAAGTGCAGAAATCTATTTATTTTATATAAAATGCATTAGAAGTACATTAATTTAATTAAAATATGCATTACTCACACTACTGCTTCAATTTTACACAACATATACAGACATGTAAATAAAAAAGACATTTTGACATCTGTCAATACAGGACTCCAAAAAAGGTT
The DNA here is from genome assembly GCA_015888305.1 of Antheraea pernyi. Classification (NCBI taxonomy): domain Eukaryota; kingdom Metazoa; phylum Arthropoda; class Insecta; order Lepidoptera; family Saturniidae; genus Antheraea; species Antheraea pernyi. The sequence continues at coordinate 42,411 of MU159251.1, read as the reverse complement.
GTGAAGGAGGTTGCTATGCTCGACTGTATGTATTATTTTACTCTTACGTTCCAATTACCCTTTTTCATTCTACATTCAACTTTAAAAAATCAATGAACCTGGGTCGAATGTCGACCACTGGGCGCCCATTAGTATAAGTAAATGGGCTTAATACATTCAGATAACTTTATTAATCGCTGTTATTTTGACATAAGGTTGCACGCATATGATGTCGCGGGCAGAGCTAGTTTTTTAATAAGATAGATGATATATATCTTCATTTTTATCTTTTTAATTCTTATTCTGCAGGTGGTAGAGCCACGTTGAAACTATTACTGGTTTCAGCATGAGCAGCTCGGCCGGGGTAGTACCACCCTCTCACAGATAACCGACTTGAAGTAACAGTGCTTGCATTGTTGCGTTTCGTTCGGTCAGTGAAAGCGCCGGATAACCCACCTCCCCTCCTTATCTCCCCTCCCCCACTCCCACTCCCCAAATGCAAGCTGGCAACGCACTTGCACTTGTGTTGCAAGTGTCTATCGACGGTGGTGATCACTTTACATCAGGTGACCCACCTGTTCGTTTGCCTCCTATGATATAAAAAAAGATTTATTAAAACTGTAGCGGTGTGTATAAAATACTAAAATATTACGTTAATAAAAAGTAGTGCTCAAAAAGAGTACTCCCTATGCCTATCCAATATATAATTCAGCTTACTGACAGATCTATTACTTATTTCTTAGACTTGCGCGAAGGTTATACGCATAATATAATAAACTAGCAGTAGGTGGCGCGCATGTCGTACCTACAAATGTATTTGAAAGGGTATTTCTGTCATTCTGAATCTTCTTAAAAAATTCCACTTCACAGGTTGGAATTTAATTGCAATTTAAAAATAAAACTTTGGTAAACAGTTAAATGTTCTAAAAATTTAGGTCACAGATAAACCGCAGCGTCAATTCCGTATTGCATCATATTAATGGGAATTCCTACAACAATATAAATTTAACGATTTGAATGGTCGTTATAAAACAGACGTGACCATATGACAGTAAAGTATCAGGTTAATGGTCAGTCAAAGATAATAATAGGAAACAATTTTCTTACATTTTGGAAAAATGGAAAATAAGAAAGGAATAATATAAAAGAAATAGCTATTGTACTAGACTTTTTTTCTTTCTTTTTTATGTCATAGGTGGCAAACGAACATGTGAGTCACGTGATGTTAAGTGATCACCACCGTCCATGGACACTAACAACACCAGAAGTGCGTTGGGGAGGGAGAGGGAAAGAAGGAAGGTGGGCCTCTGGCGCTCTCACTGACCGAACGAAACGCAACAATGCAAGCACTGTTACTTCACGTCGGTGTTCTGTGAGAGGGTGGTACTACCCCGGACGAGCCGACCCATTCATGCTGAAACTAGTAATAGCTACAGTGTGGCACTACCACCTTCTATACTCGCCGACTATACTCGCCGACTATACTCGCATCAATGTAATTTTAACCTATACCTCGGGAACACTTGTTGCTGGGCGAAAATGTCCCTATGTCATTTTCTGTGTCCCGAATAACGTGTAAGCAAAATCTCTCGATGACCGGTTAAGTAGTTAGGGCGTGAAAGCGTAACAAACAAAGAAACAAGCAAACTTATATTCGCATTTATAATATTAGTTAAGATATAATAACTACATTTTTAAAATGATGAGTAATAAAGGTGGTTTAAAATAAACACTTTCAGCAGCGTATTTCTAAACGACATTACGTAAATAACTAAAGACCAACGGGTTTCGGATAAAAGTATTAAAGTAGTATGCTGTAATAACACAGTTAATCAACGTTGAATGAGAGATCCCTCCTTGATGCGTGATTCAATCAATGAACTACTTCCTCATGCGGGCGCACACGTATCAGTTATTATACTTGATGACAGCTATGATTTCAATACAAGTTTTCCCGTGTGCCTCATTGCGAGGGGTCAACTGATACGGCCAAGATGCGGTGTACTTGCATTCAAACGGTTAATAGCACCAATAAAACGAATAATTGTTCATTGTTTTAATAGACGAACGGACTAAATTTGTGTTTCGGTGAACAGTTAAGTTACAGTTTTTCTAACCATATAAGTTGACACATAGGTACACACAATTATTCATTTTGTCGTCACAGATTATTGCGCATTTTAAACTAACTAGGGTGTAACTTGAAAGGGTTAAATAATTGGGGGAAGATCCCTCCATATAATGTTACAAGGACATTACAGAATTAAAATGATACGTCGTATTCGCTACACATTATACAACCACACACGTACATATTTATGTATAGTACAGGGTAAAGTATAAGAACTTGTTATAAATATCGGTGATCAAAACAGACTATTAATAACAAATCTATACTAATATTATAAAGCTGGAGGGTTTGTTTGGTTGACTGCGCTAATCTCAGGTACTACTGTTCCGATTTGTAAATCAGTGTTAGATAAGTCATTTATCGAGGAAGGCTATAACCTATATATCATCACGCTCAGACCAATAAGAGCGGAGTACTAATGAAGAATGTTGCAAAATCGGGGTGTTTTTTTCCTTTTAAGAGCACTCACTCTTTATCAACCTTAGCCCAAATTAACTATTCCACGCGGACGAAGTCGCGGGCAGAAGTTAGTATATATATAATTTAAAAATAAAGATATGTAATTTTATATATTCCAGTGAAACTATTGAAATTTCTGCTACGTTATCAATTTTGAGTTGACACAGATGTTGACAAAGCGGCCTTAGAAACCTACACGGTTCAAACAATATTTCAGCTTAATTATGATAATCATTCATAGCATAAAAATCATCAGTTTAACAAATACTTGAAGTAATTATTTTGACCTACTAACACTCGGTTCTTCAAGTGTGTAATATGTCTAAATTAAATATGACTTCAATTCAATTAGTTCAAAGTTCAAACACTGTCTAGTTGCAACAACGATAAATACCGCAGTCAGTTTAGCCACGTACCACACTTCACCTAAATACATAATGAATACTAACTATGCCTTAAATAGAACCGATCACAGATGGCATTCCAAGGAAACCAAGCTGCAACTCATCGATTTATAACCATCAATATTAATAATTTATTATCGTCGCAATGACAAACATGTTCGTTATATTATATAATTGTTATAACCGTGTTATATGTTTTATAAAATACTTCAATAATATAAATGTTATAGGTATAACTCAAATAAGAGCTTAAATTTACAAAATCAAAAAGAAATCACTACTAAATATTACTGTAAACTGTTTGGTTAATTCCTCTACAAAAGTTGTAGTTCCTCTACGTAATTGTTTGATTTCGTTGTTAGTTTTATATATCAAGTTATCTTTTACCTTCTCATGAAACCTAGTGGGGACGAATCTTATAAAATTTATAGATTTCCTATCGTTCGGTGAATCGCACTTTGAACACTCCCGTATTTTTATCGAGACCTTCATAGTATAACTACTGCACGTGAAAACCTCTTGAGATAACTCTAAAATACGGTATATAGATCGTATAGAATATTGCTTAACAAACAACAACAAATACATTACCTCAGAGCGTATTTAATAAAAACGCTTTAACAACAAACGAAGCGAAGATTTTTCGAACATCGGAATTCGACAAATTAACTGAATACACACACCTGTGTCTATAATTAAGTGTAATTTATAATAGCGTAATGATATAAGAACAATGGGTTGGTTTCTGACAGTTTCCGTGTATTCCGTGACAAAGCAGAAAAGTCAGGAAGGCATGAAAACTACCGCTTGACGGAAAATCGTGTACCAATTAGTCAAATGCTTATTACGTGTTCTACTTAATTTCGCGAGTGATTCGAGTACTATTACTGTATTATAGATAGTCTATATATTAATACGTGAAGCTTAAACTTTGTATCCCTTTTTAACGGAATTGCGCGAACGGATGAACGTGAAATTTGGCATAGTTAAAGTTTATATGGAGGAGAAATGCAGAAAGCTATTTATTTTATATAAAATGCATTAGAAGTACATTAAATTAATTAAAATATGCATTACTCACACTAATGCTTCAATTTTACACATCATATACACACATGCAAATAAAAAAGACAATTTGACATCCGTCAATAAAGAACTTCAAAAAAGGTTGTGAAGGAGGTTGCTATGCTCGACTATATGTATTATTTTACTCTTACTTTCCAATTACCCTTTTTCATTCTACATTCAACAATGATATTAACCCTAATAAAATTCAAACTTAAAAAAATCAATGAACTATGGTCGAATGTCGACCTCTGGGCGCCCACTAGTAGATAGAATACCATTATAATACATTGTATTTATTCAATATATTCGACGTATGAACGTATTCATCCGATATCCTATATCACATTACACCGTGTAAATAGTTTTCCGCGAATGTGTTACGTAAACTTCCCAGTTCACGGACTATGTAGAAATGTCGTGTTATTATATCACTCAGTCCAATAGCGAGTTACAAAATGATGGTATCTATTTCAATTTCATTCTTTATTTACATATCACTCGTACAAAGAACTTTTTAAGCATAGTTTATTGTTTACATTTTAATTTTCTTTAATTGTATATTACATTTTTGCATTTTAATTCGTGTGCATAATCTTATTTGGAGATTACGTATTTATTATAATATATACGTAATATATATGAATATTTTTATGCAATAACGGAAACTGAGGAAAAACAGTAAAGAGGGACATCCCTAGAACGTACGTGCGTTCACGGACAGGACTCTGAGGGCATTGACCCTAAGCAGTCGTTGCTTTTCGCGTCTCGCCCTACTTGACGAGCTGCCGCCCGCCTAACTCGCAATCACATAACTATTTTTTATTTAGCAAATGATGTAAGCTACACTAAAATAACGAATTATAATATTCCTTTAACTAGGATTAGTCATAACCTATGAATAATCATTGTTAATTTTATTATAAGCCCAATCGTTGCCATTGAAAAGACTGTAACAGCGTGTTATTAAACTTTCCTGACAGCGACTAAATCACGACAAGCGTTTTTGTCATAAAAAGAAAGATAAAGAACTCTGTAAAACATGCCTGAAAATTAAGGGCAGGGCCGAAAATCGTGCTCAAGTACGCGGTACGCAGCACCCTTAGTATTATTCCCCCGTCTTAACTTGAGACAGTCAACGATATCCGGTCACTTAAAAAGGTAAGAAAATAAAAAAAACATTTAAAAATTATTACCTACAGACACACTTTTTGAACATATAACATAAAGTACATACTTTCAAACATTCTAAATAAACTTAATAGCCATTATGTTATACTCGTCGACTTTATTATTGCTTTTACGGATTTTTCACTTTCATTTATTGCATATAACACTGGCGCATCACGTAATGTTTCTGAAAATTATTATATGCAATATTCATTCTTACGTCGAAATTTATTGCAAATTTATCTATCTGATCTTATTCTGAAAGCCCACGGGTGTGAAGTAAGCGATATTTTATCATTATCATGTTTGATATAGTTAATCAACGCATATAAAATTTCTAGTGATAGCAAAAAGTTATGAATTGTTAAGTATTAATTGCCTAAGGCTAATTGTAGTGTTCAATGGTTTAAGGGCATATTTCGTAACTTTTGATTTCTCATTCTACTTTTATCGATCATACTCTCTAACTATATGATACAAAATATATATTAAAGTAGCTATGTAACGCATATAAAATTTCTAGTGATAGCAAAAAGTTATGAATCGTTTAGTATTAATTGCCTAAGGCTAATTGTAGTGTTCAACGGTTTAGGACATATTTCGTAACTTTTGATTTCTTATTTTACTTTTATGGATCGTACTCTCTAACTTTATGATACAAAATATATATTAAACTAGCTGTGCCCACGGCTTTGTCTGCGCGAAACCTTATTTAAATAAACAGCGATTAATAAAGTTGTCTGAATGTATTAAGTCTATTTACGTATCTACTTTTCTCTCGGACTTAAGTCGCGTCCGTCATTAAAAGTACAATAACTTTTGATAAACCGAACCGATTTTAACGACACAAAGACTAAACGATACTCTGATTTTCATGAAGACGTTATTATAGCAGTGATGCGTTATCATACAAACAGACAGAAATTTCTAAAATTGATTGTAATGTATTTTATAACTTATACCTAGACATCTGCAACAGTTTTTTTTACAAAAATCTAAAATACAGACATGATAGTTTTACATTCTTATTATGTCATAGGTGGCAAACGAACAGGTGGGTCACCTGATGTTAAGTGATCACCACCGTCCATGGACACTAACAACACCCTTTGGGGGGAAGGTTTAGGAGAGGGAGAGGAAAGAGGAGGGGAGGTGGGCCTCCGGCGCTCTCACTGACCGAACGAAACGCAACAATGCAAGCACTGTTACTTCACGTCGGTTTTCTATTAGAGGGTGGTACTACCCCGGGCGAGCGGTCGGTTCATGCTGACACCAGTAATAGTTTCAGCGTGGCTCTACCACCATTAAAATACTTATAGAATAGAATTGATGAACGTGAATTAAAAAACAGAATGAGAAAGAATTAACACATAATGTAAATCAATTGATTCGATTCTGCGGGTCGCGTTTCGGGACCAGCTCATATTATATTATATATCATATTATATTATAGTTCAGATCATATCCAGCTTTTCGCAGGCCGGTATAGGCCGGCGACCGGCGATGGATAATGTGGTGGTCGCCATTGTTTTTGGATTGTACTGTACTTACCATCAGGCACAGCGCAGTCATTTTGCCGTGGTAATCCTAATTGCCAGGACAAGGTTTGTACGAAACAAAATGCTTAAAAAATATATATCATATGTCCAACTTCAAGGTTTTTTTTTTATTATCAGGGCGGGACAACGTCTGCCGTGCCCGTTAGTAAGTATATAAAACTATTAGTTCATACAACAGACTCCATCTACTCTTGTAAATTACGACAAATGCGTAATGTTCAAGTCGTAAACGGACAACGCAGCCAAGCCTCCACTTTCTTTTAAGACACATTCTGCGGAATTATCACTGTTCTAATTACAAATGGGCTTTTAATACTAACGTCTTGTGTTTCTAAATTTGAATTAAATAAGATTTACGTTCTACAGATTATATAGAATAGAATTGATGAACGTGAATTAAAAAACAGAATGAGAAAGAATTAACACATAACGTAAATCAAACCTATATAAAGGCGCTGCAATGAAAGCCTATAGCTTCAGTAAACAGATGCGTCGAGCCGGTCGGTCGAGGGACTTCCTTTGTCCTTTTTAAGCGATACGTGAGGTGCAGTGGTCGCTTCTTGTCTACAATCAACACCGACACGTCCGCGGCAAGCGGCTCTACTTCACTGCACTTTCGCTTTCATTTTAACGAACGCGTTAGACACAGGTTCACATAAATCGGATCTTTGTAATTCTATAAATCATATGAACGTTTGATTGTTTATTGGATATACTTAATTATAATGACGATACTAAACAAAAGTTAAAGTAATTTATTCTTTATGTTACACATGGAATTGTAACGAACTTTAGTAAAACAGCAAAAGTCGCACGCACTAACAAGTTTGTTGACAACACTTAATTACTGTTAATTCATAATTAACTAACACAAGAATTTTTACTATTTGCAAAGCTAAAAAAAATATATACAATTACTTTTATATAGATGCATCACAAATAATCAACGTTCGATCGGCAAGTATAATATGTAATATATATAATATGTATGTATGTAAATATTAAGCAGCTTATGTTCATTAGATGATAAGACGTGCAGACTAGCAACAACAATTACTTATAATTATTTAACAGTTTTAATATTATCACATCATTTTAATACAAGATAATCATAACTAATCCATACAAATACAAATCAATTGCCGAATATATAGGTATAAGCACGTCACTGCAGAACGGCTACGTGTACTTATTTGGTTAATTTTTTGTAATTCTAATTGCCAGGACAAGGTTTGTACGAAACAAAATGCTTAAAAAATATATGGAATACTGAAAAAGTTAAGTTAAAGTTAAGAGTTAGTGAACCACGCATAAAACAGTAGCGAGTTCTTTAAAAATATTGACAGAATTGTCAGATTAACATTCAGTTGGCATTTACCATTATATTTCATTACATAGTCATACTGTAAACAGAGGACTTGTTCTCATTTTCATGCTTAGTATACCGCATGAAGCCGGGACAGCTAACTAGTCTATACTAATATTACAAAGAACTAAAATTTGTGAGTTTGTGGCCTTGTAGGGGGTAATCTCTGAATCTACTAAACCGATATTGAAATTTTTTTACCGATAGAAAGCCACGTTATCTGTGAGTATCATAGGCTATATATAAAACCGAAAAATGAAAAGAGTTTTTTGTGGTAGTCGCATTTGCAAAGTAAGTCGGAGAAAAAACGGTCGAACGAAAGCGTTTCTTACGAACGCTAGTAAGTAGAAATAACATTTAATTGTTGTCAACGTAAAAAGAGATAATAATTATGATCCCAAACATCATGCATAATCTAAACGACGTATTAAAATTTATACACACAGATACACTACACCTACAAAAACATGCGCACTTTAAATGATAAACGTTTCCAAGATAAAACAAACGGTCACCTTCTGTCGGATAACTATAGAATGAACTTAATCTAACAGTCAGTTCATTTTCAAATGGGGACGGGAGAATAACGCGTTATTAAAACTCTTTGACTATGTATGCCAGTCGAGATGAATGCCAACGCGTGACACAAGCATATCGTTTGTAGTAAACACAATCAACGGTTACGTATCAAAAAGAGGAAGTGATAACATAAATATGTAATTAAAATTGTATATATTATATTTTGTTATTCAAACGGTTTTTCATGCTAGTGTTAACGTTTGTAACGTTTAGCATCGCAATGACTATGGACATTTAAAAAAATAAAATATATCCCTGAATTAATATTATATATCATGTTTCACCCATCTCTATAACTCATATTTACACCATAGAATTGTACGGGATAAATATAGGTTCGATGTAAAGAAAGTCGATTATATCTATACTAATATTATAAAGAGGTAAAGTTTGTGAGTTTGTGACGTTGTAGGGGGTAATCTCAGAAACTACTGTTCGCTTTGAAAAATTTCACTGTACAATTTGAACAATTTCACAATGTGTTATATAGCTCATTTATCGAGGAAGGTTATTATAGGCTATATTCCATCATGCTACGACCAATAGGAGCTGAGCACCGATGAAGAATATTTCAAAATCGGGGGTTATTCCTCTTCAGGGCTTCCACTGCGTGTTAACGTTAGCCCAAAGTAACTATTCCACGTGAACGAAGTCACGGGCAGAGGCTAGTTAGATATATGTTTATGAAGATGTAAAAAAAAATGAAACGACAACAGATCTGTACACTTGGAACCGACGAGACATTCTACGATTTTTAATATAACCAGTCTATTAATGAAAAAGTCTGCTTGAATAAGCAATAAATTACAAACAACATTAGTGTATTTCTATATTAGTTGCAAACCGTGGTTTAGTCCAAGTTAACTTTGCGCCATAAATGTACCTGTATCACCTGTCTTTTTTTTTCGAACTGACTACGCTATTGACCAAGCAAGGTCTTAACAGCTTCACCGGACTACAGTATCACCTGTCGTTACGACATACTCGCACTGCTACTTTGTTCTTGTTTAGTACCTTCTAATCTACACTTTGTACGGTAATAGTCATAGCGAATAACCCTTTTTCAATAGATAGCTTATAAAATACAAAAGGATTTTGTTACGTATAGCCGGTACTTCGATTAATTACCGCGTTCAAATAAACAAAAAAAAAACAATCTTTAACCATTATAATATTGGTAGTAAATTCTAAAAGCAAAGAATAACATTTATTTATTTATCATTGTAATAGCTGTTCGTGTAAAAAAAACATTTTCAAACAATACAAAAAATGAGCCCTCGTTACTTAATACATCGCGAGAAAGCTGGTATACTGTCTTTTGTAGGAGAAATATTACCATGGATTCCCGTGAAGAAGGTTTATGTTCAACAATAAGACAATTACCGGGTGGTTTTTTTTCGTACCGACTAACGCTATTCGTCTGTTGGCCCTTCACAGTTTCACCAGACTAAAAACAGGCCGATATTATTATAGTACTTCGAAACACTAAACGCCCCTTAACCGATATATCAATACATTTAGCTTCTACTTACAATTTTACGATAGATTCTCATAGAGGCCAATAAAATACCTCGATGTTCCAGCTATAAATCAAATACATATACATAACACAAAGTTACAGATAATCTTTTATGTACATATGGATAGCTATGTTTAGACAATTTAACGATGATATAAGTCGGAACCGAATAAAAAAGTTTAGGATCAGGCTGAGCACCGACACTATGGGTCGTAAAGGAGCGACTTATATCATCGTTAAATTGTCTAAACATAGCTATCCATATGTACATAAAAGATTATCTGTAACTTTGTGTTATGTATATGTATTTGATTTATAGCTGGAACATCGAGGTATTTTATTGGCCTCTATGAGCATCTATCGTAAAATTGTAAGTAGACGCTAAATGTATTGATATATCGGTTAAGGGGCGTTTAGTGTTTCGAAGTACTATAATAATATCGGCCTGTTTTTAGTCTGGTGAAACTGTGAAGGGCCAACAGACGAATAGCGTTAGTCGGTACGAAAAAAAACCACCCGGTAATTGTCTTATTGTTGAACATAAACCTTCTTCACGGGAATCCATGGTAATATTTCTCCTACAAAAGACAGTATACCAGCTTTCTCGCGATGATTTCTTCATCGTCAGTGTACAGTGCACCGTATAGAGTGTGTTACCAATTCAAATGATGATATATACACGAATTCATTCATTAATTCATCAAACATTATGATTATAATCATCCTCATTATTGAATACAAAAGGAACTGATGTTTCTGGAATGCGGGTTTCTTGTAATACTGATTATACTTTCGTAATGCGGATGCTTTTCGTAATGTTTGTATTTCACAAAATCTTACAAACGCGAGTCATTAGGATCATTAAACCAAATTGTAATTAAGCACCTTTTTTTTACTAAGTAGTTAGAGGTAACCTTTCAGAGATTAGTTATTGTATGAAATTATTATTTTAATAGTTATATTATTTTTTTTTCTTTTGAGAGCTTCCCCTGCATGTTAGCGTTAAGCCGATGTAACTATTCCACGCAGACGAAGCCGCAGGGTGAAGCTAGTAATGTATATAGTTTGTTTAATCTACCTACATTATATAACTTAGTTTTCTGCGTAAAATAACGATGAAGTAATTCTGTGTAACAAAAATTTTCGCATAAAATAAACCTTGTATAAATCGTAAATTAAACATTATTATTCAGGTTTCGTATCTGATTGTTTTTTTATACCTGAAGCTTGCTTACTATAGAATATTCCATATAAAGCATCTTCTCACACAACTGGTTTGAATACAACGTTTATGAATGATATTATTATTATAAAGTATGATATATATACCTTTTGCCATAATAATAATTCTTATACCGGCTTTTTATATTTTAGGCAGTTAATTTTACTAAAAGAAATTGATCACATCTATAACCACCAAAAGATTAATATGTAATTATAACAATAATATTATTAATTTAGTTTGTCGCGTAAAAGAAGACAATATGATCTAAATATAAAAGCTGACAAAGCTGCTAATACGTACGCCGTCCGCCTAATTTTATACAGCCAACTTCAAAAGACTACAGTCCTGAGGCTAATTCATCGATTTGAGTTAAAACACCTCAAGTACCTGTTTGCCAACCAAACCCTTCGAACTTGAATACAAATGTGAACACTGCTACTTTGTTACAGGAATAGACGTGCCGGTGGTACTTCCGCAAACAGAGTTGAGAAAATTTTAGCCAGTCTTAAAATAATTATGAGTGTTTTTTTTCTTGTTTTCTTCCCCCGTTTATGAGTTAGAAACTGTTAGAGAGTGTGAAACTTTCACCGAAAGTATTTCTTGATAATAGGGCATTTTCTAAGCCCGCCTGGCTAGCTACTATCCTTAACTATCATGTCTGTCGCTAAGTACCTAGAACTATTTCGGCAGCTACACGTGATAATGTGTACCCACTACTTTTATCGTATTTACAATATTAAACCACAGATTCTAACATCAGAGGTCAGATTGTGGTCAGTCACTTAACCCATAAAGTATTTAAAAAATCGACTTGACTATTCTTAATTGACCCTTGATAATTTTGTAGACTAGAAATGAATTGAATGTAATGGTTAACATTAATCATGTAACCGAGTAAGTAGAAATAACATTTAATTGTTGTCAACGTAAAAAGAGATAATATTTATGATCCCAAACATCATGCATAATCTAAACGACGTATTAAAATTTATACACACAGATACACTACACCTACAAAAACATGCGCACTTTAAATGATAAACGTTTCCAAGATAAAACAAACGGTCACCTTCTGTCGGATAACTATAGAATGAACTTAATCTAACAGTCAGTTCATTTTCAAATGGGGACGGGAGAATAACGCGTTATTAAAACTCTTTGACTATGTATGCCAGTCGAGATGAATGCCAACGCGTGACACAAGCATATCGTTTGTAGTAAACACAATCAACGGTTACGTATCAAAAAGAGGAAGTGATAACATAAATAGGTAATTAAAATTGTATATATTATATTTTGTTATTCAAACGGTTTTTCATGCTAGTGTTAACGTTTGTAACGTTTAGCATCGCAATGACTATGGACATTTAAAAAAATAAAATATATCCCTGAATTAATATTATATATCATGTTTCACCCATCTCTATAACTCATATTTACACCATAGAATTGTACGGGATAAATATAGGTTCGATGTAAAGAAAGTCGATTATATCTATACTAATATTATAAAGAGGTAAAGTTTGTGCGTCTGTGACGTTGTAGGGGTAATCTCAGAAACGACTGGTCCGATTTGAAAAATTTCACAGTGTTATATAGCTCATTTATCGAGGAAGGTTATAGGCTATATTCCATCACGCTACGAGCAATAGGAGCTAAGCACCGATGAAGAATATTTCAAAATAGGGGGTTTTTCCTCTTCAGAGCTTCTACTGCGTGTTAGCGTTAGTCGAAAGTAACTATTCCACGTAAGTCGCGGGCAGAGGCTAGTTAGATATATGTTTATGAAGATGTAAAAAAAACGACAACAGATCTGTACACTTGGAACCGACGAGACATTCTACGATTTTTAATATAACCAGTCTCTTAATGAAAATGTCTGCTTGAATATGCAATAAATTACAAACAACATTAGTGTATTTCTATAGTAGTTGTAAACCGTGGTTTCGTCCAAGTTAATTTTGCACCATAAATGCACCTGTATCACCTGTCGTTACGACATGCTCGCACTGCTGCTTCGTTCTGGTTTAGTACCTTCTATTCTACACTTTGTACGGTAATAGTTATACCGAATAACCTTTTTCAATAGATAGCTTATAAAATACAAAAGGATTTTGTTACGTATAGCCGGTAGCAAAAAAAAAACAATCTTTAAGCATTATAATATTGGTAGTAAATTCTAAAAGCAAAGAATAACATTTATTTATTTATCATTGTAATAGCTGTTCATGTAAAAAAAACATTTTCAAACAATACAAAAAGTGAACCCTCGTTACTTAATACCAATTAAGTATGTCACACTCGTAAACATATTCAGGAAAAGACGTAACAAAGGATATCAAGTAACAGTATGGTACTAGTGCAGTATGTCACAGTGTATCGTATATCGTAATCGTAAAGCGTGAAAGCGCCGCTCGCAACGCGCTCACTGGACATATGTTTTTGTTTAAACAGTTCTAATGGTACGAAAGCGCCGCTCGCAACGCGCTCACTGGACATATGTTTTTATTTAAACAGTTCTAATGGTACGTGTGCGAAATGACAACAAGCCGTGGTGAAACACTACAATATACACGAATAGACGCCGTACGACGTAACGGCGAAATTGGGTTGCGATATTTCCGATCGTAAATATTTATAATGTAAACCCTAAAGGGGATCCGATAATGAGAATCGAGAACATTACTAATGCTTTATGATTTCAGTACCGTTTTCATAGATGGCGAGCTTCTCTCGTATAGACGGGGCCAGTTTTCGCGGTCTCGTGTCGCACATTGCAGGGATGAACGCGCAACGAACAACAATAACGAAATGCCTCAACACAGAAGCCGGGTAACGTGTCATGGTCAACTAACAGGATTAACTTCTCGACCTACTGCGCAGGTATAATGAAACATTCCTACAGATGTCTCAATCCGCTTTAAACTACTGTATTAGCAGGTGTGAGCTTAGTATACCTTTAAGCTTGTAAAATAAATCATCATAAATGTATAATAACGATTAGTAACACTTAAGTACTTAATTCAATACATCCAATTAATTGCAAAGGTTTTATCTATATTAATAAATAAAGCTGAACCGTGTTATTACAAAAAAGTTAAATACGTATTAAATACTAGGTTTAAAAAAGTTTCCTAATAAATGAACCGCGCTCGCCCGAGGCAAGTTCGCGTTATCCTTTTTCACAAGTCTAACCTAACGTAACCAAAGCGACACAAAAGAACAAGATGATGAACATTCAGCGACCGCGGTGCATTTAATATGAGACCTTTTTAAAGCCAGTGTTTAATACGTATTTAACGTTTTTGTAATAACACCGGAAGAGTTTTGTTTGTTTGTATGGTTGAACGCGCTAATCTCAGGAAATACTGGTCCGATTTGAACATTTTCAGTGTTATATAGCTCATTTATCGAGGAAGGCTATAGGCTATATATCATCACGCTACGATTGGAACGGAGCAACAATGCAAAGAACGATGTTACAAAATCGTTTTTTTTTTTCCTTTTGAGAGCTTCCCCTGCATGTTAGCGTTAAGCCGATGTAACTATTCCACGCAGACGAAGCCGCAGGGTGAGGCTAGTAATGTATAGTTTGTTTAATCTACCTATATTATATAACTTAGTTTTCTGCGTAAAATAACGATGAAGTAATTCTGTGTAACAAAAATTTTCGCATAAAATAAACCTTGTATAAATCGTAAATCAAACATTATTATTCAGGTTTCGTATCTGATTGTTTTTTTATACCTGAAGCTTGCTTACTATAAAATATTCCATATAAAGCATCTTCTCACACAACTGGTTTGAATACAACGTTTATGAATGGTATTATTATTATAAAGTATGATATATATACCTTTTGCCATAATAATAATTCTTATACCGGCTTTTTATATTTTAGGCAGTTAATTTTACTAAAAGAAATTGTTTACATCTATAACCACCAAAAGATTAATATGTAATTATAACAATAATATTATTAATTTAGTTTGTCGCGTAAAAGAAGACAATATGATCTAAATATAAAAGCTGACAAAGCTGCTAATACGTACGCCGTCCGCCTAATTTTATACAGCCAACTTCAAAAAGACTACAGTCCTGAGGCTAATTCATCGATTTGAGTTAAAACACCTCAAGTACCTGTTTGCCAACCAAACCCTTCGAACTTGAATACAAATGTGAACACTGCTACTTTGTTACAGGAATAGACGTGCCGGTGATACTTCCGCGAACAGAGTTGAGAAAATTTTAGCCAGTCTTAAAATAATTATGAGTGTTTTTTTCTTGTTTTCTTTCCCCGTTTATGAGTTAGAAACTGTTAGACAGTGTGAAAACCGAAAGTATTTCTTGATAATAGGGCATTTTCTAAGCCCGCCTGGCTAGCTACTATCCTTAACTATCATGTCTGTCGCTAAGTACCTAGAACTATTTCGGCAGCTACACGTGATAATGTGTACCCTCTACTTTTATCGTATTTACAATATTAAACCACAGATTCTAACATCAGTAGGTCAGATTGTGGTCAGTCACTTAACCCATAAAGTATTTAAAAAATCGCCTTGACTATTCTTAATTGACCCTTGATAACTTGTTATATGCAAACTTTATCTTACTTTGATTAGATATAACTATCCAGTATTATATTATGAAGATATCATAATTTTCATCTTCAATTAAAAAAGTAAGATTTCAATAAATACATTTTGATAACAATGTCATACGTTACGAATCCTTTTACGAAAAGGTTTATATGGAAGTATCTACGCTAATTATTCCTATGATATTTACGGTTTCTAACATAACGTATTAAATATTTAATTTCAAGGACTGTATGAATTGTATGACTGTATGTACTGAATATTTTCTGAGTCTTAAAAAAAGCAACAAAAAAGCTTTAACAATTTAAAAAAAAAATTACGAGATTTAGACTATTTACCCTAAACAAGTAATGCAATAAGCCATTTTAATTATCAGACTCATCAATTCAAAATCGAAAGCCGGTTTTTTGAATGCATGTGTAACGTCGTATTTGTTAGTGGATGTGTCAACATCAACAAGTATTATATTTTGTTGTGTCAGCGGTTTTCATCATAATTCGAAATTACAATAATACACTGTAGTGTTCTTGTAATGAGGGGCATGTTTGATTAATACATTTTAATATTTTAAAACTTAAAGTAAAACAAATCGATCTAAGACGAATCGATTTATAAAGTCGATCTATCTATCGATAAAGTTGCCTTGACAACGGGTCATTGTGGAGAAGATATGCAGATATCAGTATCGTATGACCGATTAAAGTAGTTGATTTGTATTACAATGCGAGCTGTTTTGTTTTTGATCGTTTAATGTATTTTAATATACTAGTGGGCGCCCAGTGGTCGACATTTGACCATAGTTCATTGATTTTTTAAAGTTGAATGTAGAATGAAAAAGGGTAATTGGAACGTAAGAGTACTACTTTAATCGGTCATACGATACTGATATCTGCATATCTTCTCCACAATGACCCGTTGTCAAGGCAACTTTATCGATAGATAGATCGACTTTATAAATCGATTCGTCTTAGATCGATTTGTTTTACTTTAAGTTTTAAAATATTAAAATGTATTAATCAAACATGCCCCTCATTACAAGAACACTACAGTGTATTATTGTAATTTCGAATTATGATGAAAACCGCTGACACAACAAAATATAATACTTGTTGATGTTGACACATCCACTAACAAATACGACGTTACACATGCATTCAAAAAACCGGCTTTCGATTTTGAATTGATGAGTCTGATAATTAAAATGGCTTATTGCATTACTTGTTTAGGGTAAATAGTCTAAATCTCGTAATTTTTTTTTTAAATTGTTAAAGCTTTTTTGTTGCTTTTTTTAAGACTCAGAAAATATTCAGTACATACAGTCATACAATTCATACAGTCCTTGAAATTAAATATTTAATACGTTATGTTAGAAACCGTAAATATCATAGGAATAATTAGCGTAGATACTTCCATATAAACCTTTTCGTAAAAGGATTCGTAACGTATGACATTGTTATCAAAATGTATTTATTGAAATCTTACTTTTTTAATTGAAGATGAAAATTATGATATCTTCATAATATAATACTGGATAGTTATATCTAATCAAAGTAAGATAAAGTTTGCATATAATACACACTGCGTAAAACGGTAGAAACTGCGTCCGCGACAATTAAACAATCACCTATTATCATAGTGAGTCTTGTGCGACATTACATCTGACACTAACAAACTTACTGATAAGTTTTATATACACATTACTTAACATATGTATGTAAATTTATATTTCGATATAAACTTCACGCAAAAAATTGCTACGTAATTTTTTTATTCTTGTGGATTCTACTTAATATACATGTTTTGATGTAAAACAATAAAAGGGTCACTGTATATAGAAATAAATTATTTATAAACATACTCAATAGTGTAAAAGAAACTTTTAAAATAGACCAAAATATAACTTGTAAAACTAAACAAGATTATACAGTTTCTAAATTAACTGATTAGATTGTACTGATGAATATTCTTATCATTATAAGTAGCATATAAGACAAGAATATTTAAAATATTTTCAGAAAAACTTACCTCAAATATTAAAATCACAGTTCACGAATTAATAGTAATCGTTACTATTAATCACAAAATAATTTAGAAAAAATAATGTGATAACAAGCGTTTATAAAATTGTTCTATCGAAAAACGTATTTTCAAATTAATTAACTTATAAAACACGCATTCGATATGAAGCACCACTAAACACACGAATACGCAACATGCACTACTCGACTTGATTGAAAATGAAATGAAATTGATAATGGTAAAACAAAACTTCCGTTTTACGCAGCGCGCGCATTTTGGTGTTGCAATATAAAAAAATGAAAACGATATTTAAAAAAAAAACTTTAATAAGTGTATAATGAATATATCTAAAAGTAAATTAGTTTTTTTCTGTTTAGCATAAATTATATAATTTGAAATGTTAAATATATTAGAATACACACATCAAATATTCACATCACAAAAATGGAACGCAACCGCATATGACAAACTGACATTTTTGACGTTACATTGATCGCCGATCGCCAGGGCCTTGTATTTTTATTTCGAACTAATATATAGCATACTTGAGGTGAAATTCATCAGGGATGGGCTACAAATTTTTGAAACTTGCTTCCCCGCCTCTTAGGGTAAGTTTTATACCTAAGTATTTTCAAATAATGCCCCTAATGTAATACTAAAAGAATCTGTCAATTGTTATGCAATGTTCTGAACTAAGCAGTCAGGATCTATCCGGATTGCAGCTAATAACCTAGTAAGAAGAGGCTAATTCTAAATTTTATTGAATTAAAAACAAAAATATAAAAATTATATAGGTTGGATCTTGGTCAATGACCTTCAAACATGTGACCAGTTGTCATTGTAATGATTTCTTATCACCTTGTGATTAAATCTAGGACTCTTATCTGAGCTTTGATTTCAAGTTAACACCTTTATTATTTATTACACTATCTCTGAAAATGTAAAACATTATAATTGATTATATTCCATGTATTGTATATATTGTAATTCTTAATGTTTAGAATGGATGCATAAGAATAGCCACAAGGCACTATTCTGCATCTCACGATGCAGATCTCGTGGTAATAGGTTCAGGCCCTGGTGGGTATGTTGCAGCCATCAAAGCCGCACAACTTGGCATGAAGGTAAGACTTATTCTAGTCCGCTACTGACATAATATTTCAAGTGTGTGTTATCGTAAAATAAAACAATCGTTTTTGAATAATAATGCTTGCAAAATATTTTAAATTTGAACCTTATAAGGTTTGGTTAAGCTATCAGGTGTAACAATAAATCAACAGTTATAAATCTAAAGGAACTAACTACTATGCACAAATAAGTAAATTTGGATATTTTCTAGTGATATGAATTTGATTAACTTCATTATGAGATCAGTTTCGTAAATAATATTAATTATTGTATTTATAGGTAGTCTCAGTAGAAAAGGATCCCACACTCGGTGGAACTTGTTTAAATGTTGGCTGCATTCCATCTAAAGCACTCCTCCACAATACACATCTATACCATATGGCAAAACATGACTTCAAGCACCGCGGTATTGAGACAGGAGAAGTGAAATATAATTTTAAAACTATGATGGACTACAAAGTGAATGCAGTAAAAGCCTTAACTGGAGGTATCGCTATGCTGTTCCAAAAGAATAAGGTAAGATATATTATATTTATCATCTTACAAAATCCATACAAAATTATTATTTTTATAATAACTTTTGTGGAGAACTAATCCAGTTATAATAAAAAACTATTAAGAAAAACCAGTGTTAAAAATGAAATCAATGAAAATAGTGGTGAACATTTAAAGTTATTAGTAATATATTTGCGTATAAATAAAGATACCACTAAGTCACTAAATAGAAAAGTGATAAGTACTTGATTAGATTGCCTATGATTGATTAACTTTTTCATCTTCTTCTTCTTCTTACCCTTATCCCACCTAAGTAGGGTCGGTACAACATGTTTCCCATGTTGTGGTATATGATTTGGCTTAATTTTTACGATCGGCCGCCTGCCTGACATCAACCCTCCTTGGGATTATTTTGTTGTAGCACTGTTTTTACGATTATTATTATATAGTTCAGAAGTCTGATCTCTTAGCCTTACAATTTTTCTGTAGGCTTTAGCTTTGGCTATTATAGTTTCTGCTCGAGAGGCACCACTGTTCTGGTTAAAAATGAAGTTCTTCAAGATTATGGTTTGCTTGCTATATTGCCATTTTTATGTAACAGAAGACTAGCCAAGTTTAGACTATTCCCGAGGACTGTATTTACGTTTTTTTTTCAGGATTCTTGGATTCAGAGTTTTTTCAGTGATTAACTAACTTTTTCATGTATTCCATAATCAATTACATACGTTTCTCTCCTCCACGGAGCATCTTCCAGTTAGGAGTAATAAAGTAACATCCAATCATGTTCTTTTGAGGGATTCTTACACAATATCAATCAATGAAAAGTATTAGCTAAAACTCTATGAAAAAGTTGAAATTAAATATAAAATAGCTATAAAATTATAGATTATTAATTATGTTTCAGGTCAAACTAGTTCGCGGTGAAGGTACGATTGTAGCACCCAATAAGGTTGAAGTAAAAGGAGAAAAAGGAACAGAAACTGTTAATACAAAAAATATTCTAATTGCAACTGGTTCTGAAGTTACACCATTCCCTGGTGTTACGGTAAGTAACTTTACTTATTTTTTTACTGCTTGATTTATAAATGAAATATAAATTATAATATAAATATATATCCTGGATGTTATCGTATACAACATTTTGTTTCTTAAACATGTTTCTTAGTGCGAGAATAAGTCTATAAGACTAGAACTAAACATTAATGAAAATATTTTAATGGAATGGCTAAAGATCTAAAGAATATGTAAATATACTGATAATACAAAACATAAAACACATCACAACAGAAATCTTTCCTGTGTCGAAATATGATTATAGATTTCTGGATTACATAAAATGCGTTAATACCATTGCACTATGAAGACTGTCAAATTTAAATTGGCTAGTGATCCTCGGGTACTCGAAATTCGACCATGATTCATTATTTTATTGAGTTTGCTAGTTATTGAAGCTTCTTTTCTCTAAGAGTACCTGTATAATCATGTGGTTATACTTTGTTTTAATATGGCAGCTAGGAGTCTGTACAGACATGCATTATTTTCGATTTATTGTATTATATGTAATATATAACTACCTTCTTTAGTAATAATCTGTACTTGGTGCAGTTGTCCACAAATTAATATTATTGACATTCGGTATGAACTTAATATAAACTATTACTATGCCAAATTTTACATACCTTTTTTTATATTTTTTAACTGTAGCATAGCAAAATGAAGGCACTGTGCCTGATGGTAAGCACAATACAATCCAAAAACAACGGCAATCACGCGAAATGCGAAAAGCTAGATATGCACAGGCTGATCCCGAAACGCGACCCGCAGAAGCCCAGTCAGGCTGTAAAACTCTACCACCCCGCTTTCGCCATTGCCTCGTTCGTTATTCAGCAGGGTGCACCACGTGCAGGTGAGGTTGGCTTGGGTGTCTCAAGTCTTATATGTTTTTCGACACCCCTTACACCCCACAATATGTTTATATTAGGGGTACATCATTTTTTCCTCATGTGTTCATGTAAAGATTATTTAAAAATTTGGTGTGTTTTATAGTTCGATGAAAAACAAATCATCACTTCTACTGGCGCCCTCTCACTATCAGAAGTACCAAAGAAGATGTTGGTAATCGGCGCCGGTGTCATTGGCCTGGAGTTGGGTTCGGTTTACCAAAGGTTAGGTGCCGATGTCATCGCTATTGAATTCCTCAATTCAATTGGAGGTAAACAGTTGATAATTTAATTATGTAAATTATGTACAAATTTACATTGTTTGCAAAAACATTAACCTATATGAAAGTTAAAAATAGTTCATGGGAAATTGCATTATGCTCATTTATAATTTCTTAATAAATCACATATAGTTTCTTCTATCATATAAAAATTAATATAATTGTTATTAAAACATTTATATGGGTTAATGTGTGAAGCTGGACCTTGGACATTTGAGGATGGTTCTCTGATTGGTATCTAAGGGATATATTATTACCCACTTTCTAGAGGCTTGTGGCCTTTCAACTATTACGTAATCAGATTTTTGTCATTTCTGACCACCCCCGAATTGCTCTCCTTCTGGCCAGCAAAAAGTAAGCCATGATCATACCCATTGCTTACGTAAACGATTATATAAGATTTTTTTAATCTGTTCTGGTTTCTTTATTGCTGCATGGGCAAAGCAAGTATAATAAAGAATTTAGAATCTATAGAGGAATTAACTTATAGTGGTACTATATATTGCTACTAGGGCGATAGTAGCCCAGTGGACGAGATCATGTGCTTCACATATCGGATATATAAATCCAGATCTCCCCATCCCTCATGTCATCAAAAATAAGCAAATCAAAGACCACCTCGGCCCCTCATTACTGCTTTCGTAATATTAAAATAATGACAAAATTAAACATTACAGTGAAATAAAAAAAAATTACAAAAAAAAATATTCGACACCCCTTACACCCCACAATATGTTTATATTAGGGGTACATCATTTTTTTCCTCATGTATTCATGTAAAGATTATTTAAAAATTGGGTGTGTTTTATAGTTCGATGAAAAACAAATCATCACTTCTACTGGCGCCCTCTCACTATCAGAAGTACCAAAGAAGATGTTGGTAATCGGCGCCGGTGTCATTGGCCTGGAGTTGGGTTCGGTTTACCAAAGGTTAGGTGCCGATGTCATCGCTATTGAATTCCTCAATTCAATTGGAGGTAAACAGTTGATAATTTAATTACGTAAATTATGTACATTTACATGACATGCAAAAACCTATATATTAATTTTAAAGAATTCTTAAGACAGATGCATTAATTATCTTTAATACAATGCACAACTTAAAACAATGAGTTAAATGTTTGCACCAGAATACAGTATGTAATGTAAGTAAACACTATGAAAGGGTTTTTGAACATTATATGGAAGTTAAAAATAGTCCATGGGGAAACTGCATCATGCTCGTTTATAATTTCTTAATAAATCACATATAGTTTATTCCATATATGAATTAATATAAATTTTACTAAAACATTTATATAGGTTAATGTGTGAAGCTGGACTTTGGACATTTTAGGATGGTTCTCTGAGTGGTATCAACTATTACGTAATCAGGTTTTTTGTAATTTCTGACCTTGCTCTCCTTCTGGCCAGCAAAAGTAAACCGTGATCTTACCAATGGGTAAGATGTAAGCAATGGCATACATACACGATTATATAAGATTTGTTTTTATCTGTTCTGGTTTCTTTATTGGTTCATGGGCGGACCGAGTCTAGATATAAAGAATTTAGAATCTATAGAGGTATTAACTTATAGTGGTTCTATATATTGCTACTGGGGCGATAGTAGCCCAGTGGATAAGATCACGGGCTTCACATATCGGACCTACAAATCCAGATCTCCCCATCCCTCATGTCATCAGAAAAATACACACAACCGAACGTAGTAGCCATTTCCTTTTACGAAGTCGGTTAAAAAGTAAGAGGCATTCTAAAATTAATTATAACATGTGAATGTTTAAAGGGTGATACCCTTTTATCGTGTGTTAGTTCATGGTCACATTTAACATATAAAATAATAATTTCAAAACAAATACTAATAAACAACAAAGAGTAATTTAGTTAAAGTTTGTGCTAAAATTTATGAACGTATGGGAACGATACTTTCAAACATAATAAAATCACATCTAGCTTCGATGAACAAAATCAAAGGGGGTAAGATGTAAGCAATGGCATACATACACGATTATATAAGATTTGTTTTTATCTGTTCTGGTTTCTTTATTGGTTCATGGGCGGACCGAGTCTAGATATAAAGAATTTAGAATCTATAGAGGTATTAACTTATAGTGGTTCTATATATTGCTACTGGGGCGATAGTAGCCCAGTGGATAAGATCACGGGCTTCACATATCGGACCTACAAATCCAGATCTCCCCATCCCTCATGTCATCAGAAATAAGCAAATCCAAGACCACATCGCCCCCTCATTACTGCTTATGTAATATTTTATATAATGACAAAATTAAACAGAGGTAAACTTAAAATCAGTTAAGACAACATTATAATTTAAAAAGTAAGAGGCAGTCTAAAATTAATTATACCAGGTAAATATTTAAAGGGTGATACCCTTTTATCGTGTGTTAGTTCATGGTCACATTTAACATATAAAATAATAATTTCAAAACAAATACTAATAAACAACAAAGAGTACCTTAGTTAAAGTTTGTTCTAAAACTTATGAAAGTATGGGAACGATACTTTCAAACGTAATAAATTCATATCTAGTTTCAATTAACAAAATCAAAGGACGCTTTTCAAAGTTCATTATGTAATTGTTTATCGTGGGAAGGCCGCACGGTCAAACAAAGGGAAGCGGGTCGAGGTTCGGGAAGCGTGCGGCACTACGCAACAGGACGCGATTAATTTATTACACTAGTTCGTTTTTGCGTAAATAACCTTTGGTTGAGTATATATCAGTTTTGCGTATCTCAAGATGATTAGGTGAAATATTAAGTAACCATTTTTTTTTATTGATTTAGAACGATAAGCAAGTAATGAGTAATCTGTGAGAGTATTGCAACTTTTTAACCAGTCATGTTGTATAAATTAAAACCTGTAGTTTCCATGAACCAGTAATGGCCATTTTTGAACAGGCATCAGCTATTTAAACAATGAAGTAATAAGTATATATACTCAAGGCACTTGTTTACTTTATGTTTCCAGAATCTATGTTAAGACCCTTTTCTTGATTAGATATCTTTATTTGCCTGCTTCTAATGATAAGTACTACTTTCATGTATAATTAAAGACTTAAAATTGTGTACTCACTCCTCAATGTTACTGATAAAAAAATAAAATAAATTTTAGGTGTCGGTATTGATGGTGAAGTAGCAAAGACACTTCTAAAGATACTCGATAAGCAGGGTATGAAGTTCAAACTTGGTACTAAAGTCCTGGGCGTGAGAAAGGAAGGTAGTACAGTGAAAGTCGATGTCGAAGCCGCTAAGGGAGGCAATAAAGAAACTGTAAGTTTTGATAATTCTTTAAGAACTCTAATATAAGGTTATAAATAAGCTTTAATTAACTTGCAACCGGCAGCGTACTTTCGACTCCCCTTGTGTCTATGGACGACGGTGATCACTTAACATCAGGAGACCCACCTGTTCGTATGCCTCTTATGATATATATTTAAAAAAAAATTACATGTGGCTACTAAATTCAAAACTAAGCATATCTTATACTAAACAATGAATATACATTCATCCTTACTAATAATATAGATGTGAAAGTGAGTTTGTTATACTTTCACATCTTAAGTACTCAACCAGTCATAAAATTTTGCATGCACATTGTCACAAGTACCGAAAAGAACATATGGTACTTTTCATAGATTAATAACTAATACTAATAATGCTAGTAAAAACTATCATTCGGATATTTAACAGCCCCGACAGAGAACTTATTAAATTATGCTTGTCATACAAAATACAATTCATCATGTGCAAGTATTAAATGCGTGACATCTCACCTAAATAGTACGGTTCACCACCACTGCACCATAAGACCTGTCAGAGCAGACTTTCTATTTTAAAATATACAATAGAGATTATAAAGCTTTTTCTTATGTCATAGCAGGCAAACTAACATATGGGTCACCTGATGTTAAGTGATCACCACCGTCAATAGATACTAACAACACCAGGGGAGTCGAAAGTGCGTTGCCAGCCTGTGTTTGGGGAAAAGCTGGAGGGTTTTTTTGTTTGGTTCAACACACTAATCTCAGGAACTACTGGTCCGATTTGAAAAATTTATCGAGGAAGGCTATATATCATCACGCTTAGAGCAATGGTAGTGTAACGCCAATGAAGAATGTTTCGAAATCAGGTTTTTTTCTAGTGTAAGCACAAAGTAACTATTACACGCAGACGAAGTATACAGAAGGAAAACGACTTGTTGCTCTTAGAATTATACAGGAATTACGAGAATACGAACAGCGACTTGATTTGTAATCTAAAATATATACAAAAAATAATGCAACATTTATTATCACCTTGAAAGGTTAGCTCACTCATCTCAGGATTGCTCTAAAGTGAATCTAAATAACAATATTGAGTGTATATAAAAGAATAATAATGAACTCTAATGATTACAGTCTTTTATCTCAATAGTTGCTTAATACTATATTTGTTTTAATATTATTTCGATAATTACTAGGTGGATGTTACAAAACATATACAAGTAAAACTAGGCCAAAGGCGACAACGTGTTTCCTTATCAAAATTGTTTCTGACAATTTTTACAACCAACCAAAATATTTATTGTCGGATTAGAGTTATTTGAAATGTAGGTCTCCCAATACATTATACATCTAATTTTAAAATAATTGATAAATGATTTATAATATCATACCTGGACAACGGGACCTATTCTTTAGAGGGAGCATAATTAGCAAAATAATATGAGCTTTTGGTTCTATTTGCATAGACCCGTGTAGGAAATATTAATAATCTATATACAAATAAAATATATTATGAATAACATGAATCTAGCTCATTAAACACTATATAAATATATTATAAATAACATGAATTTAGCTCATCAATCTATACTATTTAGACAAAATAGAAAGCAAATATGACACAAGAAGTCTATTAGATTAGTCACAAGGTAACATCCTAGAAATATAACATTTATACAGTGCACATGCTCTCCTACCGTTAGAGTCGTATGTTCCTGCAGTAAATCTCTTACAGGCTTATTTATATCTACGAGTATACTAATATTATAAAGCTGAAGATTTTTTTTGCTTGAACGCGCTAATCTCCGGAACTAATGGTCCGATTTTTATTTATTTACATGTGGATATAGCAACAGTCAACAACGATAATACAATAACAATAATAGAACATAGTAAACTAAACTGAAGACCTAAAACGCTTTATTACATGGAAACTTAACTTACACTATTAATAATAATTAAAATATATACATACTGAGAAACATTAAAATTAGAGAAAAAAAAAAATAGAATAAGAATAAACGAAAAAGTGAAAATGAACTCATTTATGAAAACTAAAATTAACATATTGGAAAAAGACAAGATAGCAAACATAATTGAAAATATTGAAATATCATATACTTACTAGCTGCAATTTAAATATATATATAGTTGATTTGAAATATTCATTCAGTGTTAGATAGCTAATTTATCGACGAAGGCTATCATCACGCTAAGACCAATAAACGGCGAGCACCATTGAAGAATATTTAAAAATAGGGTTAACATACATATTATTTAAAAATATTTTCATCTTCTACGTACGCGGACCGAGTCGCTGGTAGACGCTAGTGAGGATATAAAAGTAAGGTCTTCTGGATTTTTAATCAGAAAAACTCTATAAAGGTGTCCCTAAAAACGTTTGTTAATATATTCCCAGATGGATTGCGATGTAGTGCTGATATCTATCGGACGTCGCCCCTACACTAAGAACCTCGGGCTGGACAAAGTGGGCATTGCACTAGACGACCGCGGCCGCGTTCCCGTCAATAACAAATTCCAAACAACAGTACCCGGGTAATATTCAAATCTCAAATAAACTCATTCCTAATGCTTCATCCAAAAAAAACTATTTTAAGTGTGAAACTCCTCCTTAGGGGATGGCTTTAAAATTGTGATCGGCAACCTTTTTGTGTGACGATGAGTGGTGGGGGTAAACACTGTGTCAATTAGAGTGTTGAAAACACTGGTTGGGAGTTTTTAGCTAGATTTTGGAACGTCATGTAATGGATTTTATTCATATTCTTAAGTTATTTAACTATATATTTTGTAATAATCGCGGTGTTTTATGTAGTATAGTTCGGTTATTGTGCAGAAGGGAAGTAGATGGAAAATAATACAATGAAGCATGACTTCCGAGTTGCTAGTAAAAACACCTTGAAAAGTTCTAACAAGACTGTCACCCCATTAAGTTAGAACATAGGCAATGGCAGTAATAATCTACTAGAAGATTGACTGCCAAAAAAAAATCTGAAAAAAAAACACTGGTTCTCTTTCGATCACCGAATTAAAGTGACATTGGGCGCGGTCAGTACTTGCATGGATAACCGCCTGGGGTACATTGCATCACGTTGGTTTTGTGTTGTTTTCTAATTAAAATGTTTCCCTGTAATACAAACGTTTCACTTCTATCGTGTGTCTTTACGACACATCCTATTTTTTATATACATTATTAACAGGTAATCAAGGATTTTGAATACTCAGCAGCTGATGATAATATTATCATCACAAATATCGACAAAATCTTATCATTACATAGTATAAATTAAAGTCTCCAACCCCGTCTGTCTGTCTGTCTGTTCGCGATAAACTCAAAAACTAGTAAACGGATTTTCATGCGGTTTTCACCAGTGGATACAGTGCTTCACGGGGAACGTTTTGGCAATATACTTTGTCAGGCATGTTTTTATAATCAGGGCGGGACAATGTCTTTTTTTTAAGTCATAACTGGCAAACGAACTTGTGGGTCACCTGATTTTAAGTGATCACCACCATCCATAGACACTAACAACACCGGGGAAGTTGAAAGGGTGTTGCCAGCCTGTATTTGGGGGAAGTGGAGGGAGGGGGAAAGGAGAGGGAAGGAGAGGTGGGCCTCCGGCGCTCTCACTGACCGAACGAAACGCAACAATGCAAGCACTGTACTTCACGTCGGTTTTCTGTGAGAGGGTGGTACTCCCCCGGACGAGCCGACCCATTCGTGCTGAAACCTATAATAGCTTCAACGTGGCTCTACCACGTCTGCCGGATCCGCTAGTTATATACATATAAATCAAATAAAAGAACTCTGGCATTGTGCACGTATCACTCAAATATACTGGAACGATTTTTTTGCAATTTTATATACTCTTCGTCCTTTAAAAAAAACTATCACGATATCTTCATCTATACTATCTATATACTTAATATTATAAAGAGGTTAAAGATTGTGACGTTGTAGGGGGTAATCTCGGGAACTACTGGTCCGATTTAGTTATTTCAGTGTTATATAGCTCATTTATCGAGGAAGGTTATAGGCTATATACCATCACGCTAAGATCAATAGGAGCGGAGCACCAATGAAGAATGTTTCAAAATCGGTGTTTTTTCCTCTTGAGAGCTTCCCCTACGTGTTGGCGTTAAACCAAAGTAACTATTCCACGCGAACAAAGTCGCCGGCGGAGACTAGTTGAATATAATGTTATTAATGTTTAAAGAAACTGCGATGTTTATAAGCGCTAAGCATTCATTCTTGTCGTGGGAAAAATGGTGCAAGCAGTGTGGTACTTGTTTTTATTCTTCTGTACATAAAATATTTAATATAATAAACGACGCAGACGAAGTCGCATGTGGTGACTAGTATTTAAAAATTGATTATTTGTATTCTTCAATGCTCTTATTTCAGAATTTATGCTATCGGCGATGTCATTCACGGGCCCATGTTAGCTCATAAGGCTGAGGATGAAGGCATTGTTTGTGTCGAAGGTATTAAGGTACTGTATAACGTTATATTTAATTCGATAAAATATAAATAAATTATTTCCTTAATAAACAATTAAATAATGAATTAGATAGACCAATTATATATTAAATAGTAATTGATTATATAAGTGAATATGTAAAACAAAATCGCTTTTCGCGTTTGTCTGTGTGTTACCTTAGTTCTTCCAAACTATGCTGCGAATTTTTTATACGATTTCCACTATCTTTTAGAAAACTTCTTCCCAAAGCTTTATAGGTATAATATATAATATATTTATTTCAAGTCGAGAAAATTCGATTATCGTAAGAAGTATTTGGGGCTTCTAGCACAATAACGCTCTCTAAAAAACCTTATGAGTAACACAAAAATAATATATTAGAAAACTGTGTATCGTAAAAATACCTACAGAAAAGTCTTATGTAACTTTTATAACTTTGATGAACAGTATATATCAAAGCGTAGAAATCCATATATATAATAAGAATGTGAATTTAATGTATATGGACATTTTAGATTTTTCTAAAAAAAAAAAATGTTGCAGGTGTCTTTGAATAAGTAATAAAATAGAAGTCATTCATTTTTAGATCTGTCTGTCTGTTTGTTTGTTAGAACACGTATCACTATTAAAGTTCTGCATTCAGGATAAAACCTTTTTGTTTCATTAAAATCGGTCCACTCTATCAAAGGTTATTGTAATTTTAACGATGACGCGAATTAAGTATGAGAGAAAAGTATATAAGCAAATGGACTAAATACATTCAGATGACCTTATTAGTCATTGTTGTTGTGTTGTACATCAAGTTCCACGTGGGCTAAGTCGCGGGCACAGCTATTTGTATTTATACATATAATAAAAATATAAATCGAACGTGCCTGTACTTAATCGATTTTCGTGAAAAAAAAAATGTTGCAGTTTTCTAGCAATAAGTAATGAAATAAATTTCAATCATTTTTAGAAATGTCTGTCTATCTGTCTGTCTGTATGGACACGAATCATTGCTAAAGTACTGGGTTCACAATAAAACCTCATAGTCAAGAAAATCATAAAGCATAACCTCGAGTATAACTTAAGTCTTGGTTTCATTAAAATCGGTCCACTCTATCAAAAGTTATTATAATTTTAATGGCGCCGCGACTTAAGTATGAGAGAAAAGTAGATAAGCAAATGGACTAAATACGTTCATATGACTTTATTAGTCGTTGTTTTGTACATCAGGTTCCACGTGGACGAGGTCGCGGGCACAGCTAGTATATAAATAAAATGATAGAGGTTTGCCGTGGTGCGCGCGTGACTCGAAAACTACTGGATAGATTTAGATCCTTCTTTTTTTGTTTTACTTCTCAGATATAATCAAAAATAACTTATTCAATTTAGGCTCTGAGAAAGCGCTTATATACGTCAAAGCTACCACCGGTTCGGAAAAC
This sequence comes from Antheraea pernyi, assembly GCA_015888305.1. Lineage (NCBI taxonomy): Eukaryota > Metazoa > Arthropoda > Insecta > Lepidoptera > Saturniidae > Antheraea > Antheraea pernyi. Next base: position 11,288 of record MU159251.1, on the reverse strand, counting down.
AAGCCAGTCATCGAGTAGAACCGGCAAGAAACTTTTTCTCTCATAATCAAGAAAATCATAAAGCATAACCTCGAGTATAACTTGTCTTGGTTTCATTAAAATCGGTCCACTCTATCAAAAGTTATTATAATTTGAATGCTGTGGTCCCACGCTGCGTGTCGGAGAACAAAATAGTTCAAAAAGGGTGATGCCAAGTATATTGACCATGTTGAGTTTTAATACACTAAATAATCCTATGATTTTATTAACCACTGTGTTTATAATTGACATTTCACGCGGACGGAGCCACGGGCACAGCTAGTAATTCATATAAATCGTTTAGACTCTTACGACGCCAGACGTCATATTAGTTAGTATATTGCACCAAAGCGATGCCGGGTCGCGTGGCTAGTATCATAACATTTTTTTTTATCATTTGAGGCAAATGAACGTGTGATTCGCCTGGTGTTAAGTGATTACCATAGACACTAACAACACCAGGGGAGTCGCTAATGCGTTGCCAGCCTGCGTTTGGGGGAGGAGAAGGGTAGGTGGGCCTCTGGAGGTCTCACTGACCGAACGAAACGCAACAATGCAAGCACTTTTACTTCACGTTACGTTACTTCACGTGGGTGTTTCTCTGAGAGGGTGGTACTACCCCGGGCGAGTCGACCCATTCATGCTGAAACCAGTAATAGCGTGGCTCTACCACCTCTTTTTAATTTTTAATAAATTTATTACAGGGTATGCCTGTTCATTTCAACTATGACGCGATCCCATCTGTGATTTACACATCACCGGAAGTCGGCTGGGTCGGAAAAACTGAAGAGGACCTCAAGAAAGAGGTATGATAATTTTGCTATAATAAAACGTCTAGAATGTTCGACATATGTAAAGGAAACGATATCTAAAAGATCATTTTCCGTAGTTTTAGTAATCAATTGTCATTACTGTTAATTACATAATTACCTACGAAGTGTCAAGATAAAAGAAGATACTTGATGTGGATTTTTGTTTTCTTTTAATGCTGAAACTGTTTAACAATGTAGTATTCAAATTATCTATATGTAATATAAATATTTTAGACATGAAATATTATTCAAAACAAGGTAAAGTGTAAAATTTAAGTGATGTGTGAAGTGTAGAGTGATGTGTGCTAATGAGTTTTTTGGTGTGAGAATGAGTCTGATTGCATTTCTTTAAATGACTATTCCTACCTAAATTGAACTTTTAGATTATATTACAGGTATATGACATAGGTTGTAATAATTCCTTTTTCTGTGTGGAATTGCGATTTCTCAGACATACACCAATATAGATAAATATTGAAAACGAAACCTTATCTAGATACAAATGGTTAGAGCCGTTTTCGAAATACACGAAAAAAATTTATACATATGTATATGTCATAGTGGGAGCATCGAGCAGTCGGAGCATTCAGCAGTCGAAATTAACACATAAATAGTGAATTACCATAAGTGTTTGCTAACACCGCCATCTATTATTTTCTATGTTAATCAATATAGGCAATGTGTTGTTAATGCACTTCTATTTAATTATTGTTAAAGTGGTTTATTCTAAATGATTGACTTTGTAAGATTCTGTACCTATAACATAGTAGCGCCAGATACCAGTTCCAATTATGGATCTAAACCAACCAGGAACATACTTAAACATACAAAAAAATATTATCAATATTGTTCCAGCTGTATAAGAGACATTGAGTTACATATACATGACAGAAGAATTATATGTAATATTCAAAGTCCATTTGAAATTACAAAAAGAATTATATATATATATATATATAAAACTATTTCCAATTTAGTTTATTGATAACACTAAAGCTTGTCAATAAAAAAAAGAATGAAGAAAAGCGGATGAAAACCAGAGAAGGGACATGTTCTTAACCGTTTCCCCGTTGCCTATTTATGTATGAATATATAGTCAAAGAAGTTTATTTAAAGTTATAAAAAGAATTATATGTATAATTCAGAATTCATTAAAAGTTATATGATTCATATGATCAGCTTGTAATATTAAATTAAGACCACGTTTTGACCGAGTCATTGTCAATAGTTTACAGACAACATTTGTAGTGTATTTTACTGATTTATGTTGTATTTACAGGGCAGAGCGTACAAAATAGGCAAGTTCCCGTTCTTGGCAAACTCCAGAGCGAAGACGAACGGTGAACCAGACGGATTCGTAAAAGTACTGTCCGACAAGACAACCGACGTTATCCTCGGAACGCACATAATTGGCCCTGTAAGTTCTTTTTATATTATTGCTATGTATGTTATGTTTTGGTTATCATATGATTGATGTAGGTAATTTTCCCACTATTAAGCAAGAATTTGTATACGTAAAGTAAGAAAAGGAATTAAAATCAGTCATAAAATCCCGTTTCAAAAGATAAGAAATACAAGTGTAAAACAGTAGTGTAACTATAATATTACATTATGATATCAAATCCCCTTAAATGTTAAGGCTGCGAATGGTCGATATTATTATCGATAATTTATTCTCATAACGTCGATGTGTCGACGTTATCGATTATATTATTGCTATGTATGTTATGTTTTGGGGCTACATATGATGGATGTAGGTAATTTTCCCACTATTGAGCAAGAATTTGTCTACGTAAAGTAAGAAAAGGAATTAAAATCGGTTGTAAAATCCGTTTCAAAAGATAAGAAATGCACTGTTAGTGTAAAACAGTAGTATAAGTATAATATTATGATATTAAATCCACTTAAATGTTAAGGCTGCGGATGATCGATATTAGAAAAACATCGCTTTAAAAGTATCGATGTACGATAAACAGCGATAGCAAAACATTAATGTCTAAAAACATATTGATTGTTGTTCAAGATAATATTTAACATTCCCTGTATTTGTAGGGCACACTCTGTATAAAAATTAAGTCTGTCAGGTGTTTTTCATTTTGTCCATTCCGTTGCTGGTACAGAAGTTCACCAGCCTTGGAAAAAAGCTTTTCTGAAGCTGTTCCTTTCCCTTTTTCTTCTAGAAAATGCAAAGAAATAAATATTCGTATGGCTTACTTCGATTATGTTGATCAGTATCATCTAGTGCACAATAGTTAAATTTGATAGCTATCTAGGCCCTAGCTAGTATATCGAACTCTAGCTGACCCTAAAGAATATATTGACATTTCGATCTCTCATATATATTCTCGATATATTCTCATAACATCGATGTGTCGACGTTATCGAAACCGAAACATCGATGTTTTCCAGCTAAACATCGATGTTTAATATGTATATAACTTACAGATGTTTATGTAACTTACTGCACAACGTTTTTCCACCTTGGTTATTGCTTAGTTATTTTTTTCTTATATCTTTGTTAAAGAACAAAAAGTCGGATATAATTTTTATGAAAATAGCTGTCTACAGTTTATTCCAGAGGTTCACATTAACTCAATATCAGAAAATAGAACAGTTTTCTTCTCTAAATAATCACAATAATTTCGATAAAAATGCTCTAATTTAACTATAAGAGATAACCAGATTAAGGAATCTGAGTCCTCGAATGATTTTGAGTAATTTTACTCGGAATATAATTGGTTATGTGTTCAATTTTTATAATTAATTCATTTGGATTGATGAGGAAATGGCATTAATGGAATAATACAATAAATAAAGTATAGGCCATTACTTGAGATTAATAAATACTACAATATATATGTATATTGTGCAATAGTTTTGGTTTTAGTTTTTTTTTTTTCGATCTGACTACGCTATTGATCTAGTAAAGTCTTAACAGCTTCACCGGCCTACTAAGGCGAGCGCTTAAGGCACTCAGCCAATTTGATTTTGACAACTAGCTCGAGGGTGCACGGCACACCTCGCCTTGGGCTGTTGCCTTGTTTTTAGTGTTGTATAATATTACAACTCTAATGTAATATTTTTATTTTTTATTTATTTAATAAGAACTTCACAGCACAATCATGATATTTTAAAAACATATGAATATAATTACATAGTGCCAATTATGAAGTAATGCGTTTTACATTTCGTATATGAGAGATTACGTGTATGAGTTTATTTACAATATTGTATAATAATTAATTCTGCGCGTGCGCGCGGCCGTATTGTATGTATATGATGTGCGTGCGCTGTGTGTGTGTGTACATGTGTGAGGCTGTGTGAGTGTGTGTATGGTTGTTGTTTGTATGTTTGTTTTAATTAATCACGTAATTCAATATAAAACAATATTGTTAAATGTATATTTTCAGTGTATTATTTTATTATCATTGAACGACCAGGTTACCTAATGAATCGTAGTTAGGATATTTCCCATTAGATATAAGTAGTTTCACTTAAAACCTCAGCTATAAATATTAATTTTATGAATTAGATATAAGTAGTTTCACTTAAAACCTCAGCTATAAATATTAATTTTATTAATAGCTGATTAATCAGATGTATATATATATTAACATTATAGGGTGGCGGTGAACTGATCAATGAGGCTGTACTGGCTCAAGAGTATGGAGCAGCAGCAGAGGATGTCGCAAGAGTATGTCACGCTCATCCGGTGAGTAAATGCTTTAAAATATTATATTTTCTTAATAGACTTTGTATTATAGTTCTTTCTTTAATAAAAGCTTATTCCTAAGTTATCTTTTGTATTGTTTTGTATTAGGGTCTGAATTTAAATATATAATACCAGTATTTGAAATCGTTTATTTTTTTAATTATTAATTTTTCATCATTTATATTGGCTCAATAATGTCAACGTATGTCATATTTATTTCGTTCCATTGTTGATTATTTATATAAAAATTAGCTAACCCGGCCACTCTTTGCTGTGGCTCAGATATTGAAAAAGAAATTCAAAATTAAAACGTGGCGCCATCTATGAGATATCTATATCAGTCGGTCCTACAGTTTTTTGTCAACAAACTAATTTAAAGCGCCATCTGTTCGACACTAATGAAACTTACAATTAATAACAATAATCAACATTGACAATCATTTAATTTGTAATTTAATATATTAAGACCATTAATCGAATTATTAATTATTCTATCTCTCAAGTATTGCACCAAATTATACATAAACGCCAACGTTTTATGAAGATCGTTTGAATAGTTTCATCGTTCATTCTGGACAAACATCATGACACTGGATTTTTATACATTAAGACGTTAGGTTTTTGTTTCGGTATTTACCGTATTATGTTATTACTGATATTGATATCTTTAGTATTATTTACTATTTACAATATTAAAATATAGTTTACTATGTCGTTGTCTTCACTTTCTAGATGATAAATAAATAACTGTCATTGTATTTGTAAAATGAGAACTGCCTGAATGGCAATGTGTTAGATATTATTGGTATAAAAAATACATTTAACCGGTTTTTAATATTCCTCTTTGCAGTTTGAAAACCTGGTTTACAGCCTTTATATATTTGTTTTTTGTTGCAGACATGCGCTGAAGCACTACGTGAAGCGAATCTCGCAGCGTATAGTGGCAAACCTATCAATTTCTAATTATATTATGAAATGTATATATAATTTATATCTACCCGCGTAAACATCAGGGTATTGTGACTTATACTAATGATGAACCGAACCACCCGAGGAATCTTCTATGAATCTGACTTAAACGGTATTACGATAATTTACGTTGTTATTCCGTTTCCACTAAATTTATCAATCGTACTGTATGTTATAATTTCAGGAAAAAATATATCCAATTTGAACAGAGATCATGTACTTTATGGAATTGTGATATGTAATTCTTTATCTTGTATTTATTTATTTCTGAATTATTTTTGTCAATGGTGATTTCATTCCGATTTTTTTTCTTTGTAATATATCGAAACTTATTTGCTATTAGCAAATGCAGTGTGTATTTATTTTGTAAATAATTTACCAAAATATCATTGTTTATATTATTACGCGTCTTTTCTCATTCGATTAATATAGAAAATAATAACATAAACATATTGAAGAATTTTATTTCCTTACTTAACGAGTATACATGTTCAAAAATGTTAACGTAAATATTGATTCTAAAGAACGAATCTAATGACTAGATTATACACAACAATAGAACTGATATAAAAAAACATCTCAGCCAATAAAAAATTTAGCTGCAGAAACAAGTTTCTTAATTAACATAAAATTTTAACAAACAAAAAACTGACTTAAAATAATCTAACCTTAAAAAATGTACCACTATATACTTGACCATAATTAGGATAGTCATAAACCTACCAATAACTTGGACACTACACTTCCAATTCGATTTTGAGAAATTCCCTGGTATCTTCGAAATCTAAGGTCCAATAATAATTACATTAAAACGAGACCCCCTTGAATCCCCTTGACAAAAAAAAGGATTTACCAAATCGTTTTAAAAAATTACCAGGTAACAAAGTTAAAAAATACAACCAAATTGAAAATCTGCTTTTTGAAATCGCTTAAAAATACTAAAAATTATCGATTCTTCGATACAAATACCTAATTTTTATATCAAATGATTTTTTTTTTTCGTATACATAATATTGGTTGATAAATAATGAATAAAAATTACAGACTATACTAATTGAAATAGTGTAAAGACGATTTATTATCTGTATTACTTAGTACATGGAATATCAAACCTACAATCAAGCTATATACTACTATTTAAATAGTATAGTAACTGCTGAAAGAGACTAGAACATATACGTATACAGACGAACAAGAGAGCGTGAATACTACTACGTGATTATTATAATTATAATATGCTGAGACTTACCTAACCACTATGTTCTTTAATACCATAGAGTAAATTGTCAATCGCTCAGTAGTAGTAGTAATAATATTCGTTCAATAGGACAGGCGAAGGAATTAATCCATACTGCCAATTCTGAAGTTGTCAATATAGGTAGTTCTTATATATTCTTTAAAGGCCTAATTTCCAAATATTCTATATAATATTTTCATAACGTCCATTGTCGAGTAATTAATTCAATATTCTAACAAGATGGTGGCTCCCTTGTTCTAAACTTTCCATGGAGTTTTTGTGGCATCTCAGAATTCATGGTCCGTGGTATTATTTTCTATTCACTTCACTTATGCACAATAAACAAACTATATTACATAAAACACCACCAATTTTACACAATATAGAGTCAAATAACACAAGATTATGAATAAAATATAAAATCCACTACATGACAGACCAAAATCCCACCAAAAACTTGTGAATCGCTCATGTCAAATTGTGATTCGCTTATGTCAAATTGACAATAATGTTGCCATACTCGTTTTTCTAGACTTATTCTACCGTTTATTTTAATCGTAAAATTCTTGTTGTTAGGATGATGGTTTTCATTTATTATTTGATATATTCCTATATTAATTCATATTTAGTATACGTACTCGATTATTGATGATAATTATCATTAATACGTCATTAAGAAAACGAATAAACAATTAAAAATATAAATACAGAATCATAAATCTATGCATATTTTCAAAATTTAGCCTTTGTAAGATAAATAGTTGAAAACAAAACATAAAACAACGTCTCGTACGATTAAAGATAATCGCCATTTTGTTTACCTTTTCTATTCATAAAACCTTTTGTGGGTGTTTTAATCTACACCTTTGTTCATAGTTTTTTTTTTTTACATTTTTGTACATCAATAATTAAATAATATTTCGTACGTTTTAACGATTACCTCCGATTGGCTATCAAATTTTTCAAAATCCAATACAGGAGATGTCATTTTACTCTATGGAATTAAAATAAAGACTACACATAGATGAATCTAAACAAATTTATGATTACTACCGATATTCGAATCTTCTGTAGGTAATCATATACATACCTACGGTACAAATCACGGTAGTATATTAACCCCATGTGTCCAACACTTGACTGCACATATTGAGATAGAATTTCGACGAAAGAATCTCATTATACTCCGAGCACTCATTCGAGAACATTATCGCGGCAGCCATTGTTGTTGCATTCGATTCCATGTATTTACTCAACACACATTCCAAATCTCCAATCGGTAGGTTGTTGTCGATATAAAAATTCTTAGAAATTCGGAAACATTCCTCCCACAAATCTGAATTAATCGGGAAGACACTTATGCATTTATCTATAATTTTAACCGCTTTAGTCGATAGATCTTCAGATGTATCGACATTCGGTTGTGTACTTTCAGCGACCTTTTTAAAATATTTCAGCTCATCGCAAGAACAATACAAATCTTTATAAATGGCCGGATCCACAGGAATATATTCCCCATCGTTAAGAATTCCCATAGACATATCCTTAATTCTCTTCGATATTACTGCAGTCGTTGCAGATTTTATTACATCTCCTGCTGGTATCGTTTTCTCCTTATCAGAATCCGTACTATTTATTATTGTGTGTTTCACATAAAAACAGTCATCCGGTGGTTCATGTTTCGAGTTATCTAATAACAATTTCAAACAATCCGCATACTTTTCGTCATGGTAAGCGAATTTCGCTCTCATGTTCAGACTAGAATTCAAGTCTTCTTCGTTTAACCACTGCTTTAATATAATTATGATGTAGTCTGCCCATGTTTTTTTCTTGAAATCATTGACCGAGACCAACGGATTGACTCTCGGTTCTAAGGGATTCCGTTGTAATCTATCGACATCGGAGGGGAGCATTATGTCCACCCTATCGATCGGTTGAAATTGGAACTTGTTCACACTTTTAGTAGCAGGTATCTTAATGATGCGTTTCGTTGTCTTCATCATTATGATACGGCTGGTCCCTTCGTCTTTATCATTGTTTACCTGATAAAAGCATTAGCGGCAATTAGAACTCAAGATATTACAATCAATAAGGCGCCTTTATATGACACGCCCTTTCACGCACGATTGCAACACGGGAAAGCACGTCCGTGAATTCACGAGTGATTGTTATTGTTTGTCTCGTGCAATCTTTCCCGCGCGAATCATCGTCATGTGGGAAAGAGCGTGTCGTACAAAAGCAGATATTGAGTAGAGAATGTAAGTAATAAGCGATCTTTCCACGATACGTTCTTTCACGCGCAACTGGAATGTGCAATATTGAACACGGGACAACACATCTGTGCATTCACGAGTGATTGTTATTGTTTGTCTCTACACGCACAATCTTTCACGTGCGAGAACGTTTTCACGCTGGAAATAGCGTGTCGTGTATAGGCAGCTATTGAGTAATAAGAAAGTCAGTAGTAAGACACAATAGAAGACATGAGTGGATGAATGTGATATACAACATTTTTAAATTTTTCATTCTATGACCTAAATTAAAGTGATATGTCTATATATGAATAGAAATAAAAATAAATCAAAGTCCTCAAACTATATATAATACTACGAGCATTTGCCCACGGCTTCGCTCTATGCCTTGGAAACAATACTTGATGAAAAGTACCGATGTACCTTTGCCCTCCTGACAACGTATATGCAAATCTTATGATAATTTCGTAGAATCCTCCACTAATTTTTTTTGAGGCTGGGATTTTAAAATGGCGGTACATGTTATTAAATATCTAGCCATTTAAAAAAAAATCTTATATCACATAATTTATTATTGATAAAATGTTGTAATAAATACGGTATTTTATTATTGATAAAATTTTGTAATAAATACGGTATTTTTTATTTACTTATGCTGATATATGTAATACGTCTATTGAATACATCATAAGGTCTACATTCGTTTGTATAGAGCTCAAAGCCTAGTCGTTTTTGACAGTCCAGAGGTTAAATTTAATATTAACCTCTAGTATGAGAATTTTTGGCGAGACCTTAGTTTCTCATATAGTGGATTTTATCATTTATTCATAATCTTGTGTTACGTGACTCTATATTTAGTAATATTGGTGGCATTTTACGTAATATAGTTTGATTATTGTGTATAAGTGCACGGAAAGTAATACCACAGAGCATGAATTCTGGGATGTCACAAAAATTAAAAAGGGAGGCCACCATTTTGTTAGAACATTGAAATTATAGACACTTGTAACATTATTAACGACGACTCGACAACGGCAGTAATAATCTGAAAGATTGTTAGCTAAAAATAAAATAAAACCTGAAATATTTAGAATTCAATGAAGTCATTCAATGAACATACCTTTAAAAGTGCATTCCCAGTTGCGTATATACGACCATCGTCATCAATATATATGGTGAAGTCACCCCCACAAGCGACCAGCGCGTTGGTCTTCAACTCTTCAGTTTCCACCTCTACAGGTCTCTCATCGCTGGTCTTCACTGTATCAGGTTGAGAATCCGTCTGTATCTTCACTTCCGTTGGTATCTGAATCAACTTACGGTCACCGCTACCTGAACCACCAATCACAAAGAGATCATTATCAACCATATTTCAAAACCCACCTCCTTCCCCTCTTTCCATTCCCCTTTCTCCTTTCCCTATTTTTCCCCCATACACAGGCTGGCAACACACTTGCGACTCGCCTGGTGTTGCTAGTGTCTATGGATCTGTTCGTTTGCCTGCTTTTGACATTAAAAAAAATGTGCAAAGATGTAGCCAGAGTGATGATCGAAAGAATACTAAAGCGGTCGTTAAACGTAAATAGCCCTCTTGATAATTAAAGTGAAACTTTTTATGGCACGCGTTACATGTGATTTGTGTGATGTGCAAGTATGTATAAGTGTCTGCCTGGGTCTAGTAGTATACAAAAATGAGGAAATGGAATAGTTGAAGTACTTATAGTACGGGAATTCGTATAGTATAGTAGTTTATGAACAGTCTCATATATATATATAACTTAATACATATAAGCCAAAGAAGTTTCACTTCCTCCGCGTGTACACATCAATAGACGCAGTTTTTCTTTGTTTTCAGTCGCGTTACAGTTGTTTTTTATGCTAAGGTCATAAAAATAATCAGGTTTTTGGGTTTGACTACAGTCGTACTAAACCTTAAGGCAACATGACTGTACTGTGCCTGTTGGTATACATGGTGCTTGCGACCCAGTCAGGCTGTAAAACCCTACCACCCCGCTTTCGCCATTGCCTCGCTCGTTATTCAGCAGGGTACACCACGTGCAGATGTGTTTGGCTTGGATGTCTCAAGTCTTAGATGTTATTTGACACCCCCTATACCCCAGTCTGTTGAAGACCTATTAAACGACTTTAATTACATTTTATTGCAGCTATGGATGTTTTTTTTTTTTTAATAATGTTTTTTCGAACCCTGCAATGAAGACAGTATGATGACAGTGTTTTTAATATCCTCCGAGTTAACAACTACCCTCAATTTGAAAACACGTCACCGT
>MU159250.1:262166-272235 GCA_015888305.1 Antheraea pernyi | reverse complement strand
AAATCTGGTACCCAGCATCTGTATGTGTATTCCTGCAGCTTCATTTAAGAACCAGCCCAGTTTTTATCTTAGCCACGTCTTCCTGTAACATCAGGCGAGATTGTGGTGAAGCGCTAAAACCTAAGAAATATCGAAAAACATATATCAACAGTTACGAGTGCTATTAAAACTGTGGGAAACTTAAGTTATTAAGTTAGTCTCTTATCATATTTACAAAAGTATAAGACTTAATATTCGCATTCATTGACGTGGCTTGTTATGCAATTGCAAGAACGAAGGTTGCAATTGAATAGTTAAAGTCATCAAGTTCTTTGATGCTCCTAAAGCGAGTAAATGTATATGAAAGACTCGAGAAGTTAATAATGTCTACATTATATGACAGTCATTGGTGGTTCGTATATAGTGTACTTTCTCTTTGAAAGGCAAAGTGTAAACAACGCGAATTCGGATAATATTGTGATTTTTATTTATTTTATAATTATATCATATTTTACAAATACAGTTATACAAGCGGTGCAACCAGTTCTGCTCGCGTTTGTTTTTTTTACATGTTATATATTTTTATTATTTATACGATAAGAAAATAGTGTGTTACTATTATCCATATTAAGTTATGTACACGTACAGTTGTATATGGCAATAGGTTGAACGGTAAAAAATTTACACCGCTACCTAATGGCGAGTTCTAGAAAAATAAATAAGGCACAATTTTTTTCTCTTTCGTTATTCGTGGATAACAATTCTCATGTAAAGCTAATGACCGCTATATAAAACGAAGCTGGGGTGTCTTGGTTTGTGTTGCAGCACTACGGGCATTTTGTTTTGTTATGCGTTTTATGCATTTGGTATTCAGTATGAACGTTTACAATAAATGTTTTATTGTATTTGTAACACATACATGAAAATTACCTCTCTGTAGTCCATCTCCATATAAACTCGTAACTATGCCAAATTTCACACACTTCCACGCAACGCATTGTACTTAAAAAAGTTTTTTTTTTCGAACTTACTAGTGCTATTTGCCTGACAGGCCTTTATAGCTTCACCGGACTAATATAGCGCTCGCTTATATTGCTCAGCCCTTTGACAATAAGCTAATAGGTGCCTATGTGGCAGAACCTCTGCTTGGGCTGTTACCTTGGATGCAACAACACGAATCTTACTAAGCTATGCTATATAAGAATTTTTGAGGCAAAAACGTGTTTGACTTCAAAGAAGGAACAAAGTTTCTTATAGATAGTAATTATTTAAGGATTAATTCACTTGATTTAATTGATGCATATTCTAGTAGAAATTAAGCGTAATCCACCCTTTTAAATAGACGATCAATTAATAATCATTTGTCGTGTCGATATAAAAGTGAAAATGCAATCGCAAGGAAAAGTCCCGTGGCGTGTCAAGGTGTCGAGGGAAAGTACTCGATACGCATACAGTAATGTGAAAACTGCACGATGGTCCTATGTGTAATTTAAACGTTAGTAGAAACTATCAAAGAAAGCCGACTGGAAGTGATTATTGTTCTGACAAACGTACAACACTTGAAGTGGAAATGACGAGTTTGTACATAGTTTTTAAATTACGACTCGCGACCACAATACGCGCTGTCGGTAATCCGTGAAGCTGTCCATCATGATTATTATATATCTAAAAATATATAAGTTAATATCGCGTTTGTGCGGATTGTGAACTGCCGTGTTAACATTAGTTATTTGATGCTAGAGAGAGCGAGGTCAAATTTCGACTGAAAGGTGCAAGAAAAGCTTTTGCTCGTGTCTTCTCTCGTATTAATGTAGATTTAACGTATCCTTCGGGTTCACTACGTTTTTTCTGAATGAAGAATAGTCTATGTTAACTATGTATATGCAAAACTTCAGGATGATCAGCTTTAGAACACTCACAAAAAAATTCATTAAAATCTGTCCAGCTGTTTAAGAGGTGTTCAGTCATACACATGGTCAGAATAATTATATACATATATAAAGATTTGGATGGAAATCTATAAGTTTATTTTTACTTCTCGCTAGTCTTAAGTAGTCACTCGTAATTGTAAAAATTCACTCATACTACGTCTAATTTTAAAGCAGAAAGGACAAAGGTTCTATGTGGTCCGCATTCCCATGGCTTCACTTATCATTAAAATCCACGTAACCAGTCATGGTGTCGTCCACTCGGAAACGGAAGCACGCACCGATTGACACGGCGATTGTCACGATGACCTCCAGCTTGCTGGACATGACAAATGCGACTACCATTCAATTTGGATCACCTTTACGCTTATTATCCTGCATAACATTGACAAAAACACTGCCTTTATTTTTACTAGTTTACTAGCACGTTATTGAATTCAAATAGAACATTCTCATATTGTCCGTAGGTCACCAAAGGGTGTATTAATTGAAAATGGCAATTAAAATATTACATTTGCACTTATTAAAGTGTGCCGTGTTTAACTAATTTCGGTAACAAACTAATATTTTTTAAGAATACATAATTTTGATTAAATTTCCATGATCCTGTTTTCTTATATCTTTGAATCATTTCATGAATCATGCTCATGCACTTGTAACGATCACGAATGTAATTTATTGAGACACAATATCTGGAAAAATAAATTCTAAACTATATAAATTAAAAAATAAGACATATACATTACGTTACAAAAGAGTTTTTAATCCGAATAGGATATATTATAAAAGAACAAAAAATTTGACATCAATACTTATAAAAGAACAAACAAGGGCATATTCTGCGAACACTCTCAACCATCTGTTTAAATGAAAACGTCTTTGGGGACATTATATTCGATCTAATTGCACATTATTGATGTCTTCTTATTATTCATTCAATTATTTCCTTCTTATTATCCACTAGCATCTTCCCGCGTGGAATAGTTATATTGGACTAACGCTAACAAGCAGCGGAAGTTAAAAATAAAAAAAAGCTAAGCTCAAAAAAAAAAACATTCTTAATTGGTGCTCCGCTCCCACTAGTCTTAGCGTGATGATATATAGCCAATAGGTTTCCTCGATAAATGAGCTGTCTAACACCGAAGGAATTTTTCAAATCGGACCTGTACTTCCTGATATTAGTGCCTTCAACCAAATTAGTTTCTTCTCTCGTACTTAACTCGAGCCGTCATTCAAATTATAATAACTTATGATAGAGTGAATCGATTTTGATGAAACAAACACTAAGTTACTCCCGAAGAGATATGATATGATATATTGTGAACATAGTATTTTAGCAGTGATGCGTGTTCATACAAACAGACAGACAGACATTTCTAAAAATAATATTTTATTACTTATTTCAAGACACCTGAAACATTTTTTTACAAAGATCTAGAAAGTACAAACATGTTATATTTAATATGTATAGCTTATTCGCGTTTGGGAATAGTTTTTTTTAATGAAAGGCACCATATGTTCTTTGTTATACCTAATTTAAAAAAAGAAATCGCATTCGTGTTTATAAAACTGCGGAAGGATTAGGATACTCTAATAAATAAAATTACTTCACACCAGTATTTGTACATATATGCTTTTGTTCTTTTAATAGTAACGATATATAATCATCAATTTAGCAGGTTGCAGCCTCATAACATTTAGTGATCACCGCATCCGCCATTACTCTGCACTATATATACAATCGTCGACAATTTAATATTTATTATACATCATATCTGTGTACCGTAATAACGTTATCCTTTGTTTTACATGCGTGTAATCTATTCACATTATACAATACTTGAACTGTGTATTGTTTGTGTTAAATTATTCGAACAAAACTCTAAATATTACAGATTTTGGAGAATCATAGGAGCTTTATTTTGGCCTTGATTTTGTAAATTGTCTATTCAGGATTTGAGTTAGGTGTACCTTAATAACGTTATCCTTTGTTTTACATGCGTGTAATCTATTCACATTATACAATACTTGAACTGTGTATTGTTTGTGTTAAATTATTCGAACAAAACTCTAAATATTACAGATTTTGGAGAATCATAGGAGCTTTATTTTGGCCTTGATTTTGTAAATTGTCTATTCAGGATTTGAGTTAGTTGTGTGTGCTAAGTATTAAATATTACAGATTTTGGAGAATCATATGAGCTTTATTTTGGCTTTTGAGTTTTGTAAATTGTCTATTCAGGATTTGAGTTAGTTGTGTGTGCTAAGTATTTATTAAAATCTTCATTGAACATACTTTTCCTAATAAGACATGTGAGAGTATATCTATTATATGCTTATTGTAACAGTAAATCAAAAATAAATGTACAAAATGACACTAGAATAAAACATAATAATATAAACAATCGGAGGGTTATTTAAGTACATATTATTTTTTATTTTAAACCAGCTCCTATTTTCTTTTCTCCTGAAATTATAATCAATTTGTCATAATTTCAATTTGTATCATAATTTTAATTTCAATTTCTTATAATCAAGATAAAACAGAAATGTATGCGGTAGCCCTGCTCACTACCAATGTTTTCGCCTAGAGTCTAGCAACGTATACATTTGGTAACCCTGGGCATATAAGTTTTTTTTTTTTTCGAACATAGTATTTTCAGTTTCGCTTGTTTTCGTAACAATCGTTGAGCGTTTTTAGTCCTTTAATCGTATTAATATTGGCACTGTACTTAAAATACTATGTAAAAAGGTGCCTGAGATACAACGCCATAAAGACCGTGTTGATGTTAAGGCGAGGAATAAATTACCTCTATTTATGCTTAAACTAACATTGAAAGATATTGCACTACGTATTGGAACTGAGTTTAAATATCTGGTACATGTTATTACGGATCAGTTAAAAGATGATCAGGATATAGTCCGAAAGCGTTGAGCATTGACAGATAGGTGTAATATGCTTGCCCTGAGGTTTGCGCGCTGCACGACGCCAGTATAATTAACATTTTTTCTTATGCTGACAAACGTTTTACACGTGCAGTTTGTGGGTTAGGATGCTGTTAGAACTGTTTCGCTTCTATAATGCGTCGGGTATGTATCCTGCAGCCTGTTTTTGATGGTGGTAGAGCCACGCTTGAACTGTTACTGGTTTTCAGCATGAATGGGTCGGCTCGTCCGGGGTAGTACCACCCTCTCATAGAAAACCGATGTGAAGTAACAGTGCTTGCATTGTTGCGTTTCGTTCGGTCAGTGAGAGCGCCGGAGGCCCACCTCCCCTCCCTTCTCCTCTCTCCCTCTCCCACCCCTAACCATTCCCCCAAAGGGTGGCAGCGCACTAGCAACTCCTCTGGTGTTGTTAGTGTCCATGGACGGTGGTGATCACTTAACATCAGGTGACCCACCTGTTCGTTTGCCAACTATGACATAAAAAAAAGCTAGAGTTTCATGCGATCATGCGTTAGCGATCTGCCGCGACGTTAATTTAGAGGTAATGGCTTTCTGAGTGTACTTGTGGTAGTTGGGATGGCTTCTTTGCCAGCCACGGGGCTGGACTACATGCACGTGGGGCGTATACGTAGTTAATTAAATAACGAATTATGTTATAAAACTAATAATATTAACAGTAACTTAAGAATTTGTATACTAATAATTTCATGTTATGACAATATACTATTACCTGAAATTAAGTTTAATTATGATTGCTGTTATCATTATTAAATTCTTCTTCTTCTTCTTACCCTTATCCCACATAAGTAGGGTCGGTACAACATGTTTGTCATGTTGTGGTGTATGATTTGGCTTAATTTTTACGATCGGCCGCCTGCCTGACATCAACCCTCCTTGGGATTATTTTGTTGTACCACTGTATTTATGATTATTATTATATAGTTACGAAGTCTGATGGGATCCTTTAGCCTTACAATTTCTCTGTAGGCTTTAGCTTTGGTAGGCTATTTATAGTGTCTCTTTGAGCGGCACCACCGTTCCGGTTAAAGTTCTTCAAGATTATGGTTTGCTTGCTGTTTTGCCATTTTTATGTACAGAAAACTAGCCAAGTTTGGACTATTCCCGAGGACTGCATTTTCAGTTTTTTTTTGGGATTCGTGGTTTAAGTTTTTCTCTTACTAAATTAGAACTGAATATTGCAAAAGCGGGATTACGCTCATTGGACAGTGTTAGCTTTTGAGATATTTTCAACCATTAAGGCATTCTTAATCGTCAATGATTTATCATGAAAATTCCTTATTACGCTCCTAATATAGGTAATTTTATAATCTATATTATGAGAATGGACGAATGTAAACATACATCTGCTACAACCGTTAAACTTTTATCAAAATTAACTATTTAATTCGCAGGAAGCTCCGTAAAACTCTATTTTAAGTACATTAAAGGTTGTTTTTTAATGCGTTATGTTAGCTTCACCTGACGGTAGTGCGTCGCCAGCTGTGAACGCGCAGACGTAAGCGCACTGAACCGTGGCACCGCGTCTGTTCGTCTTATTAAACTTGCAACCGTAATACAATTAGTTTAATTTAGGCTCTATTGTAAAGCCGAATTTACCTCTAGTATACCTATATTTTCATTTAATGACAAATTAAGAGTTCATATCAGAATCACCGATAGAACCTTAAAACAGTAAGTCTCCTTACTGGCGGGGGTTGGTTCAATGATTTTGCCTAATATGAATGATTGGTATAAACTCAGAATGGTGTTTTTGTATATAAATATAGAAGACTAGCTTGTGCTTGCGGCTTCGCACGTGTTAATGTGTATTAAACTTATTGCTCCTGTACATTTTTTTTTTAATCGATTAAAAGTACCCTGTGCGATAAGTAGGCATTATGCAACGAGCAACAGGTGTGAAAGGCAGAGTACTATACGTGTTCACACTCAAAATCGCGACACTAATAACAGTTATTCATCTAATTACAGTGATGTTATAACAAATAACAGAATTATTCAAAACGGCAAGCACTATCAGCAAAATAACTGGCACCGGTATGTAACGATTATTTTTACATAGTAATAAATAAAATCGCTTCCGCTGTGTGTTCCCTTAGATCTTTTAAACTATCCAAAGCAATAGATAGAGTGATTGAAGAGGAAGGTACAATACATACATAGTACAGAAAAGTAAAAAAAATCAAAGATTTGTAACGTGATGTCGTAACAAATATATTTTTGTGCCCTTAAATCGCAAACGTTGGCTAAACTTTACGAGCTAGATTAAATTAATGCACTACGTAATTCTGTATCTTAAAAAGACAAAAATAATTATGTCTTATTTACGAAGCTAGTTTATACAAATACAGTATTATTCCTTATCTATATATTAATACGTGAAGCCTAAAGTTTGTATCCCTTTTTAACGGAATTGGGCGAACGGACAGAATGGTGTTTTTGTATATAAATATAGAAGACTAGCTTGTGCTCGCGGCTTCGCACGTGTATTGTGTATTGAACTTATTGCTCCCGAAAAGTACTTTTTTATCGATTAAAAGTACCCTGTGCGATAAGTAAGCATTAAACTTATTGCTCCTGTACATTTTTTTTTAATCGATTAAAAGTACCCTGTGCGATAAGTAGGCATTATGCAACGAGCAACAGGTGTGAAAGGCAGAGTACTACACATATTCACACTCAAAGTTACGACATTAATAACAGTTATTCATCTAATTACAGTGTTGTTATCACAAATAACAGAATTATTCAAAACAGCAAGCAATATCAGCAAAATAACTGGCACCGGTATGTAACGATTATTTTTACATAGTAATAAATAAAATCGCTTCCGCTGTGTGTTCCCTTAGATCTTTTAAACTATCCAAAGAAATAGATAGAGTGATTCAAGAGGAAGGTACAATACATACATAGTACAGAAAAGTAAAATAATTCAAAGATTTGTAACGTGATGTCGAAACAAATGTATTGTTGTGCCCATAAATCGCAAACGTTGGCTAAACCTTACGAGATAGGATATTTTGACTACCTAATTATATATTTGAAGTCGATGCCATTGATAAAAGAACCCCAATAAAGTTCAAACTTTAAAAATTAAATGAACTATGGTCGAATGTCGACCGCTAGGCGCCCACTAGTTTAATTAAACACATGACATACGATCTACGTCTTTTTTTTTCGAACTGACTACGTTGTTTACCTACCAAGCTCTTAACAGATTCACCGGACTACCGATCTACATGACATGTAGATCAAAACTTCCCTTAACAGTAGTTCATTAAAATGGATATCTACATTGCACCCGTGCGAAGCTGGGGCGGGTTGCTAGTTTTTAAATAAACCGACAATGTAATTCATAATTGATGTATATCCACTATTGTTGATTATATATACCTGTTAGTTATAAACGCTCGTTATATCTGTTATAAAAATTATATCTTTATATAATAAGATGATGACATGTCACTCCAATCTTCAGCTAACTGACAAACAGTGGTGGGAGTGTGAATTTGCCTTGAAATTTAGATTTCAATTCTTTAGTACAATATAACTGCGTAAAGTTCAAGGTATCTAAAATGAATTAGTAAAAATATTTCAATAGAAATGAAATCAATCATTCATATTTCACTCACGTCGCGTCGCTTCTCAATTACATTTTGTAATAACAGTAGAAGGTATCGTCGGGTTTGCGTGTGTTAAATTATTATTTAAACAAATATGCAATTATCTTTACTACTCTCACAAGAGTTTTATTACGATAAATAGAAAAAGAATGACTTTACTTATTCCACTTACTTATTCCATACAAACTTTCGCTTCAATTTTCATTATATTTAGGATTTATTTTCAATAAACACTTTCTTAATACATTCCTAAAGATATTAACTGACATTTCAAATGTTCACGTTCTATAGTTTCCTTTGTATCTTGAAATTACGTTATTGCAGAATTTTTCTTTTATAATATATTAGAGGCATACCAATACTTTTACCAAGAGAAATCATAAATTAGAGATATTTACGAGTATTTTCGACAACTGCACTTTAAAGTCTGTTCCAATTCTATTCTAAATTCTATATCATCTTCAAACGCAATGTCAATTAGTTTAGGTGAAATTCAACAACTAACCTATACAGATTAAAAAGTTATATTGACTGTGCATTTAAAGATGAAAACGTCGGTGTCGCCCTTTTTTCTCTTGTATATAAAAGTGTGAACATGGCGTGATTTTTATTCTCTAATATTATAAAGAACGTATTGTTTGTTTCAACACACAAATATCTGAAACTACCAGACCGATTAGAAAATATCTTTTTGCATTTTATAGCCTATTTTCTAAAAAGATTGTCGACTGTATATCATCACGCTATGTCTTTTAAGAAGCAGAAGAAATACAATAAAATATGTAGGTCTGAAAGTACGCTATGCGAGAATAAATTGCTGACGGGTCTTATGGTGCAACATAAGGCTTAAAGTGAATAAAACCGCGTGATACAGCTAGTAATTTGTATAATTCAAATAGTATACTACACTACACAGTTACGTGAAAAGCGAGAGAGTGGTCACGCTCTCATAAAACCCATAGTAATTAACCGCACCAATATTCACAATTACCGGTTCGTAATATTGTTACTTGTAGACTCTGTGTCCACTAATGGGTTCTGCTAGGAAAAAGTACGTTTATTTCGTTTTATTCATATATATATCTTCACGAAAACACATTACACGACCGCACAACACATTAGTGTTGCTTTTTAGACGTTACTCGGATAACATTGTGTAATGTAGACATATTTGTAGAGGCTTGTCGCATTTACGCCATTAATCGAAATGGAAACAATCATATATCTCAAGTTAGACAAAATTAAATATAAATACCTACTCATGAAGATCGGTTGAGTAGTTTCGGAGTTCATCAGGGACAAATAGAGGCTTGTCGCATTTACGCCATTAATCGAAATGGAAACAATCATATATCTCAAGTTAGACAAAATTAAATATAAATACCTACTCATGAAGATCGGTTGAGTAGTTTCGGAGTTCATCAGGGACAAACGTAATGACACTGAATTTTTGTACCTATATTAAGATACCGTTTTATTATAATTTGTTCAGTAGTTTTTGCGTGAAAAAGTAAATAGCGAGCGTTCACCTGTCTTTTATAATATTATTTCGAGCGCATTAAGAGAGAAACCACC
>MU159250.1:229645-247382 GCA_015888305.1 Antheraea pernyi | reverse complement strand
TTTTTTTAATAAAAAGTTAAATGAACGATACAAAATTTAATCTGGATTTTGGATCCATTCCTTTATATGAATACTTTCAAAGTCGCTTAATTCTTTATAATTTAAATTTATACATCTGACGTCATGAAGCTTGTAAGTTTTGTCCCGTCTTGTCCCACGATTTCACCCACTGTTGATTTTCTCCCTCCTAAACGAGTAACGTAAAATATGGATAACCCTTTAATTCCGGCGAGCAAGCTTCTAATAGGAATAAAGAACAACTGGTAAAAAACTTGAGAAACAAAAGCAATAATATATTTTCTGTTAGGATAAAACGGTGACCGTCCGTTAGAAGCTTTAAATTATCGATCTTGTGAAAATGCATATTTATGTTACTATATCGCTTTCTTAAAATTAGATTTTAGTAAATCTAAAGACAATTATTTGACTTTATACATTCAATAGAAAAAAAAATCTAATTCTGCGAATAGCACTTATTGAGAATAAATTAAATTTCTAATAATTATGTAATAATGTATGAATGTTTATATATCTGAGACTACATTTTGCCCGCTGTTTCGCTCGCGTGTATACACAGTACTTATTTCTGCGTGAAAGGTACTCACCTTACCTGTAGTCCAAAATGCAATGATCACTGCCTTAGTAGTTAGGGCGGGAAAGCGTAATAAACAAACTTATTCGCATTTATAATATTAATTAAAATGGATAAACTCGAACATCGTTTGACAGATCGCCATGAAAACTGTCACGTATATTTGTGGAGATAAATTTTATGCTATATATTTATTTTTAATTCACCACCAGGTGGCGAAAGCGGCGGTTTAGTCTTGTCTAAGGAAAACGACTTCAGACAAGTATTTCATGAATCAGGAGCAAATTATATTTTTTCACGTCATAAACATACAAATACGGTTGACGACATAACGAGGAAGCATACAAAAATGCTCGAATAACGCGATGATGCGTTTGAAAGGCTGCCTGTTTGTTATTCACGAAAATATTGCCGCCTCAGTGTTTACTTTCGCTCAGTTTACAGCGGTAGCGTTCACGATCAGTCGGTTATCGACCGTCGAACGATGTCGGTGGGGTCGACCACCGACCGCGGTGACATGTCCGGTGACAGTTTATCGAACGGCGAAGACGATGACAACACTAATGGGATACTGTAAGATTGTTTTTTGTTCAAATCACTAGTAAAATCTCGCGCTGGAGTGTTTGGTGAGATCTTAGTTTATCTTGTAGTGGATTTTATTCATATTCTTGTGTAATTCGACTCTATATTTTGCCATATTTATGGCATTTTACGTAATATAATTCGGTTATGGTGAGTGAGTGAAGTGGGTGGAAATAATGCGATGGAGCGTAAATTTAGAGATGCCGAAAAACTCCGTGAAAAGTTCTAGCAAGAGGGCCGCTATCTGTTAGAACATTGAAATTATCGCAATACACTTTAATACCTACTCGATAATGGCGGTAATAATCTGGAAGAAACTTGTCAAAAAAAAAAACAATTTAAAAAATCTCCCGTCACCCGGTTCGGATATGACGGTGTGTATTCTCGAAAATTTAGTTTTTACTTTTATGCTATAGACAGATGGGGATGGAAAACATTATGCGGAAACATAAAAAATTACCGCTAATGACGTAATAGAACTGAGTTTTAGCAGGAAAACTAATATTTAACTAATACTTCTCAAAGTTTTAGTTTATTGTACGACGAGATAGTACTGAACGCTCTCAAGATATAGCCTGTTATTATTAGATATGAAAGTATGTGTAAACGAAAAAAAAAATGCAAAATTGGTGTATCGTTTAGTGCTAAATTGTATCCGATAGGATAAAAATAATCATACAATAAATTCTTACGTATTAAAAAATGATGTGAAATTTGTGAAATCGTTCCACATTAGCATTCACGTAAAATCAATGCAAATAATCGACAGTGTGTTGGACACGTAAAATATACTTAACGATAAAACATTTTTTTTATATCTCGAATAATTAAAACTGGAATATTTAATATACAAAATAACTTTGTCCTTTGAATTCGTCCGCGTGGTACTCGGTATGTATATTCGGAATAAGGAATACTTTATGTATGTTCTCCAAGCGACAGATTTTATGTAGATTGAATTAAAAGTTAACAATGGTTTTGTTTTTTCTTATAAATTTGTTTATTTTTTATTTTTAACACTGTACGAGCAATCGTGCCTATGTACGTTGTAAGCAATATACAATTTTGTAAGCAATAAAGTTTTAACGAAAATAAAATAGCGTACATCAAGCACTCGGCGGGTTCGGTTGTTTTGTTTCGCTGGTCCGTCTATCATTTAAAATATCGCTTATAACTATCAGCCACAAATTATCCGTATATTGTAGGACACTCCCTACAAATCCTTCTATCGAATCTAAGTTATCTCTGTTAAATTTTATTATACTGCACAACCCTTATGGGTTAAAACCCATACCAAAACCTAATGAAAGTAATTTGACAAGAGTACTAGTAAAGTAGAGACCTACCAAGAAAAGGATTGTCGTAACCGATGCAGCCGTTTCTATGATTAGATCCACAATAAACGGACACTAAAATTTCATTTCTATGTACGGATTGTTACATATTAAAATATCATAATGAAGTGAATATATGTATGTATATGATATTTAAATATAAAGATGGCGCGTGATTGTTATCTAATTAAATTAATTATACACTATAATAGGTGGTAGAGCCACTCTAAAGCTATTACTGGTTTCAGCATGAATGGGTCGGCTCGCCCGGGGTAGTACCACCCTCTCATAGAAACACCGACGTGAAATAACAGTGCTTGCATTGTTGCGTTTGTTCGGTCAATGAGAGCGCTGGAGACCCACCTCCCCTTTTCCCATCCAAGCACAGCCTGGCAACGCACTTGCAACGCCCCTGGTATGGCTAGTGTCTATGGACGGTGGTGATAAGTTAACATCAGGTGACCCACCTGTTCGTTTGCCTCCTTTAAAAAAACAGTAGTATACAATAATGTCAGTTTGTAAATATTTTACTGTTGATTTGATTCTTTCTCTGAAAGAAGGCTTGCGCTACATTTTCACGCTTTATAGCATTATTTATTGGATATTTCCGACACCAACATTTAAGTATAGTGCGTTACAATAAGACTTTCACGAGTGACCAAATATCCTCACAATTATACTCTCCAGTGTCATAAATATTTTAGAGGTTATATAGTAATGCCTACACAGTTTATTAAGATAAAACACGACGTTATGATGAAAGAGATTTTTTGACATTTTTTTTTCAATTTGACGTGAAACATCTCATCAGGCGCGGGTAAACCTGATTTTGGCTTAGGGCGACGCAAAACACGAACTTTGCACTATTAATGAAATACTCAAAAACATTTGCAACCCTATTTGCATGAACATAAGATTCAAATTGTTTTGTCGACCACTCGTTTACTAGTGTTACGCGGCACGTGCCGACGACCTAGCGCCTTTGATAAATGCCCCCAACCCCAAACACACCGCGCCTGCGTCTAGTTGGATTTTTGTATTTTGTATTTAATAAAAATGAATATTTATGTCTTAAAATAAATAAACAGTCATTATTTTATGGAACACATTGGTAATGCTTTTTCCTTTCATTATGCCATTGCTGATTCCTGTCGTAATCTGTTCTTTTAGGTATGTAACTTATACAAAACTATTTCGATATTTCACATCTGCCAGGCGTCCCGTGACGGCTCAATTTTTTTAGAGTAAACAGTCGCCGGCAACTGTTGATGTAAACAAAATGGTGCAATCATCTCTAATCGTCAGAAAATTATCGATATTAAATCTATTGATACTGCGTTGTAATTGCTTTATTAAGTCTTGATTATACCTGATACATATAATTCGAGTTTATCATTTTGAAGACTATATTTAATCACATCTGGGATCTCTCTGCTTCACTGAGCTATCATAATAAGAGACTAAAGTTGGTTTGTGATAATTATTTTTGGGACTGCCGTTCTGATACTAAAAATCCATTGATTAATTTAAAGGTACATTTTCCCCCAGTAAAATAGGCTGCAGTTTATTGTTATTGCATGAGAAATCGAGAGCAGTAACTAGTATTATAGAAAAGTAAAGCTTGCGAACCGTGATAATCTCCAGAACTACTGATTTCTGAAAATTCTCTTACGATAATGCCGTTTATCATTTTTATTAAATTTTATATTGTAATTAACACGTACAACGTCGCAGGTCATTGCTAGTATTAAATAATACTAAACTTATTTTTTAAAGTACGTACTTATTTTTATATACGTATATGTATTCTTGTTTATACTCTAATCATCATCATCTCAGCCTATAGTCGTCCACTGCTGGACAAAGGCCTCACCACACGTTCTCCACAGCGTACGGCTCTGTGCCGCCTGTAACCAACGGCTCCCCGCAACCTTTATAATGTCATCGGTCCATCTGGTGGGGGGCCGTCCCACGCTGCGCTTTCCGGTGCGTGGTCGCCACTCTAGGACTTTTTTGCCCCATCGCTCATCAGTCCTTCGAGCTATGTGCCCTGCCCAATTCCACTTCAACTGTGATATTCGGTGAGCTATGTCGGCAACTTTAGTTCTCCTACGGATCTCCTCATTTCTGATTCGATCACGTAGAGAAACCCCGAGCATTGCTCTTTCTATCGCTCGTTGGGTGATATTGAGCTTTCTTATGAGGCCCAAAGTTAGCGGCCACGTCTCAGTGCCGTAAGTCATCACCGGCAACACGCATTGGTTGAAGACTTTAGTCTTCAAATAGATATATTATATATTATATTTTTAGATATATTATATATCTATTATAGTATAAATATATATTTATACTCTAATAGATTCATTAAAAAACATTGCAATTTGCAAAAAAGTGTAAATTACATGTGATTGTATTCACTAGAGATGAATCGGAGAATGACTCTGCCGGATGCCGAATATCCGGTTAGGAACTTACTCATATTCATCCTACTACGTTGCGTTCCAATGAGTTCATTCATATATTAACAATATCTACAACAAAAGTGTCAGTTTTTATATAAACAGCAATTAATATTGTAAAATGAAGATAGATTTTTCACTGTCCAATTCCGATTACCAAGATCTTGTTAAGCAACGTATAATATATTTTCTACGAACTTCTAGCCGTTTATCGTTGCGTCGCCCTAGTTATTTCAACCTCACACGTATATTACTTGATGAAACTTCGTATTAATAAAGCAGCCAATACCTTGTTTTCCAAATGAGTAACGCCATTGTCCTAAAAGGCCTTGACCGATTCACCGGCCTTTGCGCCCAACATACCAGGCATCCGTTCGAAATGGCAACTAACACTAGAGTGCCAAAATTGTAGATCCTCAGCTAGGAATGTGAACTAACTATTTAATTTCTAGTTATATCTGTAAGATTCTTAAAATAATTTTCTTATATCAGTAACTACCTTTCGTCTACAGTTTCGCTCGCATTTATGTAATTTTGGCCTATCCCTCGGGAACTGTAATTTTTTTCTGGATCAATCTTTATATCCTTTTGTATATATTGATTATCGGTCAACATGTATACAACATTTCATAATGATGGATGAGTAGTTAAAAGGTGTGAAAACGTAACAAACAAAGAAACTAACATTGCCAATTATAATATTAGTTAGGATGTATCAGAATAGAAAGCCTTTTTTCGAGAGCTGGCATTACTAATGTACATAAACTTAATTATTTTTTTTACTTTCAAATACACAGAAACTCGTTTATGTAAATGACAAATATCTAGATGAGGTATCGATCGGTTACAATATATAAAAATAGCCGGATAGGACTGTCATCGATTATCCGTTACTAAATACTCTATAAGCATATTTTTACGCTCGGATCGAAAAAGAAACACTCATAAAATACTCTCATTATTAATCGTTTTAAATTTTAATTACATGCTTCGTTTTTTAACGACGTATAAAACAATGATGTTTTTATTTCCATCTTGTAATATTTTTGTTTATTATTATTACATAGTGTTTAATCAATGTCATTGAATTTCACAAATGTCATTGACCTACTCATAGCAAATCCTATTGCTAGATTGCTTCATTTGAAAGTATTCTTTATTTATAAATATAGATTATCATAATATGTGCAATTGTTAATAAATTTGAATTAAATCAAATTAACATATAAAAACATTTTTGATAAGAAGCTTTTTATACAAATGCGCTAAAAAATCGGCCATTTTGAAATACGCCATTTTGTATTTATTTCATTTTCGTGTATTGTTATCAGAACTAAACAAACATGCAAAATTGCAATGTAGTAGAACAAAAAGAACTAGTTCTTATTAATGTCTCAAGATTTGACCTAAACAAACTCACAGCATATACTGTACGGTTATCCTGGATACCCGTCTTTTCGGTGTGCTAAGTTTTTAACAAAATCATATACAGTTGTAGGTATATTTATAGAATATGTAGTTAACGATATAAATAACAATCCGTCACGGGCGATGAACACGAGTCCATTCTCGTTGTATTGTTCAACGAATATTTAACGTCGACGCGCCAACAGATTCGCATCAAATGCAACAATACGATTAGACATCCTGTGTAGTACGTACATAGTTACACTTACTCATTCGATTTTATCGAGAACGTTCGAAATCTACTCATAATCAACTGTCGTATAAACAAAAAGGTTACAAAAACTGACAACTGACAATTTAAGCAATAGCATTTACCTGTTTAAGTAATTAAAATGTATTGTGATTAAACAGTTACAACTCAATCGAGCTAGTAATAATACTAGCGTATGCAAGCGGGTTTGCTCGTGTGGACGTAGGTTTTTTTTTCGGTATTCAATAGGTCGCTTTTTTGGTACTCCAGGCGCCATGTTGCAATTTATAGTATGTCGAATTGTTACAGGAGGGAACAACACCTGTCGGAGGAGCAGACGTAGTGTCGATTAGACAGTCCCTGCTCCTCCGGCTAAAAGATGTA
Organism: Antheraea pernyi; assembly: GCA_015888305.1. Lineage (NCBI taxonomy): Eukaryota > Metazoa > Arthropoda > Insecta > Lepidoptera > Saturniidae > Antheraea > Antheraea pernyi. The sequence goes on along the minus strand of MU159250.1, from coordinate 240,374 downwards.
AAGGGGTTTTTGATTTCCCCATAAGAAAAAAGAAGGTCGAGTAGTTATGCGGAAAACTGTCGGGAATAGTACTTTTTTTCTGGGTAAATTGTGCTCTAAATCCTTTTATGTTCCCCTGAGAACGTGTATGCAAAATTTCATGATAATCGGTTGAATAGTCAGGACGTGAAAGCGTAACAAACAAATTCATATTAGCATTTATAATATTAGTTAGAAAGTTAAAAGTTATGAAGCTCAAAAGTTAATTTGATAGTTGTAAGTTCGTTTGCGCATTAATCTATGAAAGTACTGGTTGAGTTATATTTTATTTTGGTGGGACGTTTTAGGTTAGCTAACACCATAGTACGAACCTTAGGAACTTAGCAATTGCCATACAAAATATAGATAGAAGGGTGATGGTTATAAAAATCGGCTGTGTTACCTTCTTGTTCGAGTTTGCACCTTCTGGTATTTTAAGTATTCAAAAGAGGATTACAGTGCAGACTGGGGCTAATTATATTGAATTGAGTTGCCAAATTTGTGAATAACCTGTTACTAATCCTTCAAAAACAGCGGTGTGCGCTCTGATGCTCTGTGGCAGAAATATGAATATTTATGGCAGTTGTATTACCTTCGTCGTACCATAGATCAGTTTCTACTATTCTTCTACTTAAAAGTTAAGGTGTCACTGTATAAGAGGCTGAATTTAAACGGCGGAACTGATTTCAATGAAACTTTTACTAATCAATTTAGAATATCATGTCATTACAATTCTCCATAGAAGTTCAATGTTATTAATAATGATTAACAGAGGTAACTTAAAATCAATGTAAAGGTATCTTAGGTTGAATGGTAATGAGAAAATTTCGGTGAAAAAAAACCACACATGAAACAATTAGTTTCTATAAAAGACAAAAAAATTACGAGAAGGAAGTCACAGGCACCAGTTAGGTAAACTGTTTTTTTACATCCGTGTTATTTATTTAGTATTTATACATGTAGAATATGATAACCATCACCTCCATGATTTTTATACTTGCTTGGTAGACCACAATGATGCAACATATATAACAAAAGAGGAAGATGGCGAACATTCAGCGACCGCGGTGCGTTTAATATGAGACCTTTTTAAAGCCAGGGTTCAATACGTATTTAACTTTTTTATAATAACACCGTACTTGCCTATAAGCTTGCATATATAAGTCTAAAGTGATTAATTCTGAAACCAACTTGTTTATATGCTTAGCTACCATATTCTCAGCGATTACTAACTTAGTTGGTTCGTCACGACCTCCCACGAAAACTCGCGGTACGTACAAGCTACCATTAAATCTTTGCTTAAAGATTCCAAATAAAACATATATGAATAGTCAGTGAATTATTTTAAAGACACCATACGTGGCTACGAATATTTTAATCCGTCTAGGTTTTTTATAAAGAGAAACATTCATAGGTGTTTGAAATCCCTTATGGATACGCCACTCTCCAGGGAGAGAGGGTGGGTTATGTCCGAATCGCACGGACTACAACCCCACGGTGTACCGTCAGACCGTAATTGTTGGGGTGGCAAGGGATCGAACTTAGCTAATCTACCTTGTAGACCCCAACGGTCCTCGAGACAAAAGAACAAGATGGCGAACATTCAGCGACCGCGGTGCATTTAATATGAAACCTTTTTAAAGAAAGCATTCAATACGTATTTAACTTTTTTATAATAACACCGATAAGGTATAAATAATAAACAATTATTTCTGGTAATTGATTACTTATTAAAGGTCTCCTTTCACAGCGATTCATAAGGTCGTATTATTAATTTACTGATAAACAAATTAATACACACAATGTTCGTGTTCAAAGCAACGAAGTATGACTAATTGCTGGCTTCACTTATCATAATAAAAAAATGATTTTAATTAGCTACCGTTATGACTACTGGTTTACAAACGAAGAAATATTTGTAACCAAGGATGATGAAGCGGAATTCAGTCGAAAGTGAGTTATCGGAAACTACAACGAATTCAGCTTAGTAATGCGGCGAAGTTTTTTAAAAGATGACCTTTGAAACGTTGTCTTCAATGAGAAATTTTAATATATTACTAAACTAGCCTTTGTCCGCGGTTTGGTTCGCGTAAATGTATCCCTCGGAAGCAGTACCGATTTCGTGGACGAAAGGTGTGGGAAATGAAACATAATTAGAGAATGGGAGAGAAGTGATATAAGTCAGATGGCGGATATTTCGTTTACAGATATTAACGCTGCGAGTAAAAACTAATTATTCATATCTAGCCAATACTCTAAGAAGATGCAATCAATAGACTGTAAGAACAGTTGATAGGTGTAATCCCGGAGATGTATTAAGACTTTTATCATAACAAACTTTATTCGTAAGTGAATTCAGGATTTGTGTCATTGTATAGTTTGACGTGATTGATATGTGCATTACACAATACTAGTAACTGAAGCTAGTGAATTACAAACATCTAAGAAGCGAATGGTAAACAAACCTGTAGATATCATTCTTTCGCAATGTGCTCGTAACCTCTTCTTTTTTGCGTTCTTTGCTATATCAGAATTGACAGAAAACATCTTTATTCCAGATTAGAAATCCTTAAAGCGGATTCATCGCTGAAAAGCAAAGCGAAACGTAACGAATGGACGTGGAAAGCGCAGACGGATGTCGTAAAATGGCAGGCGACGGCGTTGCGAGCACCGCTGCTTCGACTACCTCCCGCCCTCACCCCTCCCGCCCTCGAGTGCTTCACATGCGTTCGAGCGTACTGTGGCGATTTGCAGGCCGGCGAAAGGGCCATGCACCAGGACTTGACTGAAGTTAAATGCGTTTACACTGTCCTTATGGTAAGTTCTTATTCTTTGAAAAAAAAACTGCTTAAAATTATAGATATCATGGATTCGATTTCCTAAATAATGTTGTTAAGGCACAATTCAGAAAAACAATGCAACTTCCCCAATAGGGTAAGTCACTTCGAGCAAGAAGTTAAATTAGACTAAATTACAAAATATCTTAATTGTTACTTATAATTAATTGTTATTTGTATTAAACTGTTACTGGTTCTAAATTTTATTTGAAATTTGTATTATCTGTTTTATTCACATTGGGTATTGATTTGAATAAATGTTATGAAAACTATAAAGAATGGCCTTAAGTTTAGCCCGAATACGAATTTTCGCCTGTTTCCTTCGTGATCATTTTTTTTTTCAGTTTCTTAAAAATGAATTACTAGTCGTTATGCATTGTTGGAGAGCTAAGAAAACGGTTGTTTTTAAAATAATCTGCAAGCCAAGTTTCATACCGTTTTTTTTGTTTGTTTTTAAGGCATTTAATAGAAAAAAATCTCAAAAAATATTGAAATAATATCGTTTATTGTCTCACATTTTTACAATTTGACCCGATAATTTTTGTTTTATTATTGATAAATAACCAATGTTTAATAGTTTTTGTAAGTCAGAAGAAAAAATTGGATTCTAATTAATACTTTTTTTTTAAATAAATATTTAATGCTGTACTTTTGACTTATTTTGGAAAAAGCTAAAAAACATGATAACTCAAAAATGGTTCATTTTTAGATGACGCATATGGCGGTTAAAATTATCACAAATAGTCACTCCTATAAACGGAAATACGTCGAATTACCAATAACCCTGTCTATTAACAAGGATAATAGTACACAACACAAAATAATTTCTAAAAGAGAGCAAGCAATAGTCATTACGATCTAAAAGAAAATAATGTGCTATAAATTTCAACGTTTCTCTCTCTCTCTTTGTATATTCGAGTATATTAAGAATATATTAGTTCATTCTTTCAGCCTAAAACCTATAAATACATTTACTAGCCCCTGCGACTTTGTTCGCGTGGAATATTTCCTTTGGGCTAACACTAACACGGAGCGGAAGCTCTCAAACCCCGATTTTAAAACATTCTTCATTTGTGTTCCGCTCCTATTGGTCTTAACGTGATGATATATAGCTATATACCCTTCCTCGATAAATTAGCTATATAACACTGAAATTTTTTTTCAAACCGGACCTGTAGTTCCTGAGATTACCCCCTACAACATCACAAACCGACAAACTCACAAACTTTACCTCTTTATAACATTGGTATAAATAACTCTCTCTCTTTTTCGTTACACGATACACACAGAATTTTCACGTCAAAAATAAATGAGAATAGTTTATGGGATATAATTACAAATTATAATTGGAAAATACATCGATTTACAGCATTGCCACTCGGTGCCAGAACTCCGCGACGAGGTGTATTGCCAGCTGATGAAACAAACTACATCGAACAGATCACTGATGCCAGACTCGTGCCAGCGCGCTTGGCGGCTCATGTCCATACTGGCAGCTTACTTCACATGCTCAGATATACTCAGGTACTAACGATTACCAAAAAAGCATATTAATATAGGGGTAAGGCCGCGAAAATAACCATTTTTGCCCGGAGTAAACAATATTAAAATGTCAACATCAATTTCAAGAGAAACTTAAATAGTATAACTCTCTTGATAGTTGGAATCTACAAAGTGACTAATTTGCTAGCTTTCTCAAATTATAAAATGTACTTAACAAGCTATTTAATAAGAAACTGAAAATCCACTTAGAACATCCAAATACAAAAATACAAAGGCAAAAATACAGCGTCGTTCATTATCATAAAATGTTATCATTTAATTTTTTTTTTTTAAGTTTGATAACTTTAACGTTGAACCCACATTCAATATAAAATATGATTAACTCCAATAAAAGTATTTATGTTATGAAAATATTTATGTAATATTTATGTTAATAAAAGTGGTAATGTTTGACGGCCTTACTCATAACCATAAGCTCGTTTAATCTAAAAAAAATGAACTTTAGCTTACAGTTCAAAATGAGCTATATACAATTATAGCCGTTCCTTTTTTTCACATTCTTTTTATGGGCTTTTATTCCACCGAACATATTAGCCCCATTGTTTCCCAACCTTTCAGGCTTTATCATGAGAGTCGCCGATGAGCTATCATTACCAGGTCATACAGCATCTTAGCTTCACCCGAACAGGGTTCAGCCAAGATGCTGTGACAATTAGCCCTTCCTAATATATAACATTATTTTTCAAAATCTTCATTTTTTTTTATATCATAGTAGGCAAACGGACATGTGGGTTACCTGGTGTTAAGTGATCACCACACCAAGGGGACGCAACACCAGGGGAGTCGCAAGTGCGTTGCCAACCTATCTTGGGGGAGAGAGGGAGTAAGGGAAGGGGGGAGGGAAGGCGGTCTTCCGGCCATATGTTTTACATGATGTTCTTAAAAGAGAAACTAGAAACCTTATGAACGGCAAAACTTGAATTTCGTTTTCGGTGTATAAAAACTGGAAATGTTAAAAAAATTGAACATGTTACATGAACGATTACAATTGAATTGAGCTCATTTTCAAAATGTAATGACATATATATGAATTATGTAATAGAATTAGAATTGTTATTTATTTTTATTATACGTTGTACGCAGGCCGTTCTTAATAGAGTACTTGTCAGCGGCCGCGGCGGATCGACGCAGGCCGTGTCAGGGCACAGCAGTAGTCTGCCTCGCTAATCTTAGGAAGACATTACGCTGTGGCGGCAGGAAGAACGTACCCAGTGTTGAAGAGGTAGGATTTTATGACATCCTGATAACTATATTCGTAAAAACTAATATGTAAAATAAATAAATGTCTCAAATCATAAGATGGAAAAGATATGAATTAAAAATATTGTCTTGGTTGAAAAATTAGACATCTTTTTTTTTCGCTTGTATGTCAACCAGGATGGTATTTACAAACTATAATTTTATCTTATAAACGTTGTAGTGCCTTGATAATAAAAAAATCAACCGCAGTACCACCTATCGAGCCCTGTTGTGAATCTAACATATTCTTGAATCCCTGTAACCACACGCGCAAACTTTCTTCAAAATCTTTCCAGTAGTTTAAAAGGAGTTCACAGGGCTGTAGCTAGAATCGAATTTAAGGTAGGGCAGCATTGGTAGGAAGGGAGGAAGTAAAAAATGTATCATAATTGATCTGCCCGCGAATGTCACAAACTGTGATATGTTCGGAAAAGTTTAGATGTCCATCGCTCTACATTTTAAAAAAATCTCAAACTATGAACAAACAATTTAATTATACAAATATATCTTAGTTTTTGGTATTTTTAAGGTAGGGCATTGTGATTTCAAGGTACGGCATTGCCCCACAATGCCCACCTAGCTACGTCCGTGAGAGTTCAGTCACGTACACACGGACAGAAGGATTATATATATATAAAGATATATTCATAATTTACTAATATTTATAGTCAATAGATTAATTTCTCTAATATATATGCAAGTTGTTGTAAAAGCGATAAAATCTTTTATTGGTTCATCAGTCATTCACAATTTTGTGCTTCCATGGCGCTTTTAAATTTCAAAACCAAATTAAATATTTAAATTAATATTATACATTCAAATTAGTGTAACGTATTCAAATTAATATGTTATGATCAAATATATCCAAATAAGGCACTCATATACACTGACACTAGTTCAAAATATTTCGCAATTGAAGAAAGTTAGATATTTGTGTGGGTGTTTGATTTGCTTGATTGCGTAAAGATATTAAAATACTGAAAGCCGTCGTGTGATAAATCAATGATCTATGTACAAATTTTTAGCTTCGTTAAAGCATAGTTTACGAAATTTGACCATATTTCAATCTAGCTTAAAATATTATTGAGTTTTTTTTTAGCTCAGAGTGTACAAATATATGGTGATATATTATAAATGTCGTGAAGTCCGACGATTAGAGACTCATCGAATTGTAGGTGGTAAGAAAAAATAACTTTTTCGTAAACAAAACAAGGAAATTCAATTGAGCTACGTACATGAAAAATTTGCTGTACTGTTCCATCTTAGCATGTTAACTAAATAATTTACTAAATCGGTATAAATGCGATGTTCTCGTGAAGAGAATAAATACTTTGGCACACATTAATAAAGAACACCGATTGAAATTGTGTGTATGTCATTGTAAGTTGTGGTTGTATGTCACTAACCTCACTTAGAAGCAAATGTGTATAGTGGGATATTAGGCCAAGCAATAAATGTTTTTTTTTATTGTATTACGGTAAAATTACTGCACTGTGCCTGATGGTAAGCACAGTACAATCCAAAAACAATGGCGACCACAGAGTGACACAGTATCCATCGCCGGTCGCCGCTGTCATGCCGGCCTGCGAAAGGCTGGATATGCACAGGCTGATCCCAAAACGCGACTCGCAGAAGCGAAACACTATGACGGGCTTTTTCGCCATATACATGGTGGTTGCGACCCAGTCAGGCTGTAAAACGCTACCACCCCGCTTTCGCCATTGCCTCGTTCGTTATTCAGCAGGGTGCACGACGTGCAGGTGAGGTTGGCTTGGATGTCTCAAGTCTTCGATGTTATTCGACACCCCTTACACCCCAAAAATATAGTTTATAAGTTTTAGAATTTGACCTCAATCCAATCTGATGTTAAAAGGCGTCGTGGTCTAAGATTGTAAACACGATAAACCTAGAGAAGAAACTGGCTTTCAAACAGCTACCGGACCACACCCATATGTACTTGATAACAGATTTCCAATTTGAGAGTCGTAGCTAACCAGGATGATTTAGAAAAGGCCTCCTGCCATTGAAGGCTCTGACTGAGCAGCAAGGGTTCCGACCTACGTATGGATGTGGCATCGGAACATATTATCAACTGAGCCATGGTCAAGGTCGTTAATACAACAGTGACGCCCCTGGTGTCCCAGTTGTCTATGGGCAACGGTAACCATTTAACATCAGATGGGCCGTCTGCTTCCCTTTTTTTTGTACTATGAGTGGCAAACGAACAAGCGTGTCACCTGATAGTGATCACCGTCGCCAATGGACACCTGCAATACGAGGGAAATCAACGATGTGTTGCCGGCCTTTAAGAAATGACTAGGTAATTTCTTGAAAGTTTGCAAATTGTATTGGTCCGGAAACACTGCCGCTGGGAGTTCATACATCACTAAATATTATAAAACAATCCTTTTCCATGTCTGTTTGTCTGTTCGTGATAAACTCCAATACGACTGAACGAATTTTAAAGATATATAAAGTGACTCCTGAGGAAGATTTAATATGTCAAGGTTTTTATTATTATCAGGGCGAGACAAGGTCCTCCGGGCCCGCTAATTTAGTATAAGACAAACTAAGCAATCAACGCTTGAAAATGTAATATCCTACGAGCAGATCGTCCTGCAGACACGGCTGTTACCTGCAATATATTACATTTTCAAGCGTTGATTGCTTAGTTTGTCTTATACTAAATTAGCGGGCCATTACTATCTTTTGCTAACATCTCATCATTAATACACACTTTACAAATTACCTACTCTTGCTGACATTTCTTCATGAAAACTTTCTAAATTACTAGATTTTTGCTGACATCTTATCATTAACACTTTACAAATTACTATCTTTTGCTAACATCTCATCATTAATACACACTTTACAAATTACCTACTCTTGCTGACATTTCTTCATGAAAACTTTCTAAATTACTAGATTTTTGCTGACATCTTATCATTAACACTTTACAAATTACTATCTTTTGCTAACATCTCATCATTAATACACACTTTACAAATTACCTACTCTTGCTGACATTTCTTCATGAAAACTTTCTAAATTACTAGAATTGTACGTTAAATTGGTTATCATTATTGTGACATTTTAGTTAAAAGAAAATGATTTATAAAATAAGCAATTTATAAGATTTATATAATTCGTCAAAGTGCGTAATGTGGAACAACAGTATAATGACAGATTACATACACTGTTAGATGTTAATAGTGTCAAATAGTAATAGTTACGATTTACTTGTGAATGTCTAAAATTGTTTAATTTATTTACTTCTTCCAAATTAATTTTACCCACGAAATTCATAATTTATTATGAAACTTATTTTACCGGCAAATAGAGATACAGTTATTTACAACAATAGAATAAGAACTGCCAACAAGTGTTAGAGAATATTTAAATTAAAATAATGTCCACCTGTAAACAAGGGTAAGACACTCTTTTGTGATCAAACTTTTTTTAAAGGTTTGCGGTAAAAAGTTAAACGTCACGTAACGAATAACGTTACTAAACAAATATTGCTGTAATGTTTCCTTAGTCCATCATGAACAGGTTCCAATTTTCAATTTGAATTACACTTTTCATTAGTTTCAAGTATCATTTTTTTTTCTCCTACTATACTTCAATCCAATGATATTATAATTATATACATATATACGTAACAAACGCTTCGACAGCGCCTTGATAAAACTTGGCTAGTCAACTTATTTTTGACGGCCCGTCAATCCGCCCGTATCTAAGCAACATATAACTATTTCTTTTTCACCACCGATATTGAGAATATGCCATCTTACTTTCACTTTTTTATCTAAGATTTGTAGTCCGGTGAAGCTGTTAAGACCTTGCTAGACCAATAGCGTAGTGAATTTGAGAAAAAAAAGTGTGACGTCTTACTTACGTATATGTGCGTTATCGTGCCATTTGTTATGTCAAAATATCATAACGTATCTTTAATTATAACTAGTGGGCGACCAGTGGTCGACATTCGACCATAGTTCATTCATTTTTTAAAGGGATAAATATAATAATAATAGTTGTATGTTATAATATCATTGTTGAATGTAGAATGAAAAAGGGTAATTAGAACGTAAGAGTAAAATAATACATACAGTCGAGCATAGCAACCTCCTTCACAACCTTTTTTGAAGTCCTTTATTGACAGATGTCAAAATGTCTTTTTTATTTGCATGTGTGTATATGTTGTGTAAAATTGAAGCAGTAGCGTGAGTAATGCATATTTTAATTAATTTAATGTAGTTCTAATGCATTTTATATGAAATAAATAGCTTTCTGCACTTCTCCTCCCTATAAACTTTAACTATGCCAAGTTTCACGTTCATCCGTTCGCCCAATTCCGTTAAAAAGGAGTACAAAAATTAGGCTTCACGTATTAATATATAGATATCATTGCGTATATCCGGTGTGTTTATAAGATGTGTTTTGATAGATCGGTGTGACGAGCGAGGCAGAGCGTGCGGAGTTCTCTCTGTACTGCATAGTGGCGGGCGACGCGCTGACGATGCCGCTGGCGGGGGACGAGTACGTGCTGGACGTGACGACGGAGCTGCAGCGAGCGCACCATCCCTTCTACCTCATCTTCTGCCGCTCCGTGTGGCACGCACCGCTGCGGACCGACGCGCCCCCACTATACACAGAAGTGCTCTTCAACCAGGTCAGATTTATTATTCCATCTGTTACACTCTATAAAATCTTTAAAAAAAGGCAAATGTTACCGGTAACTCAACCCTTGTTTAATTATTTACTATCGCTGATACGCCATGGGATGATGTTAAGCATCTACTGGTTTGTCTTGGCAGTAAAATTTACCTGCATGCCATCACGGCAAACGGCATGACGCTCTCTTATGCCGTCACGCTCCCTTTACGCTAGCACTCTCGACTACCCAGTATTTGCGTGCTCACGTATACTATACTGGTAGGTGCTTCTCTGTGTGAACTGTTTGTTTTTACAAAATTCAGTTTTTGTATAATTCAAATCAGACTTATAGAATTGTTTATGTTTAATTCTTACTTTTTATTAATCAATGAATTAAAAACTAAAATATATATATA